>JANHFT010002821.1:457350-473229 GCA_032467955.1 Pseudoxenodon macrops | reverse complement strand
GTACCTTATGATTCTTGACAAATGTATCTTGTCCTTTTATGTACACTGAGAGCTTATGCACCAAAGACAAATTCCTTCCATTCACACTTGGCCAATAAAGAATTCTATTCTATTCATCTCATAACATGTTTTTCTTTTTCGTGTGAGGTTTATCTCATCTTTATCAGCAGTTTGAATACTGTTCATCTTGATCTCTCACTTTGCTTCAAAGGGGCTACCTGGATTTAACTATTATAGCTATGTCTCTTTAAGCCTGCTGGTATCTGTGGATGAAAAATTAGGTCTCTACTTTCAAGGAGTTTCTAATTCAGCAAACAGGTGCTAGGTAACAAATCCATAATCACTCTAAGGTGAATTCAATTTGAGCCCCTGAAAATGAGGAACTCCTTTGCATCAGGTGTTGATGAGGTTGGGGCTGCCGTCCTCCAGCAGGTGCAGAATTAATTTTGTTTTTAATTCTTAAGGCAGTGGTTAACTCAGTCTTTCATGCCTCGGAACCAGTGATTCTGTTGTCACTCCTCAGTCTGAAGGAGGCAGCCAGTGCAAAAGCTGTTCTTAGCTCATGCAGCCTGTTATTAGAGTGGGAAGGGAGAAATCCCCATCTTAGGGGAACTGACACATTCCTGGGTTTGATGCTTAATGGGAGAGGAGCAAGGAGGCGGGAGGGAAAATTGCCTGATTGACACTCAGGGGAGGATAATTTCTCAGGAAAAAAGGATACATTACTTATTAATCTGGCAAGAAAAACAGAGAAGAACAACAACAAATAGGGGCAAACCCCAGACAATGTTTAAAAAGGGCCTTACGAGAAATGGGGGAAGAGGCATTTTTCTTTTCATAACTCAGCAATTTGGGACAGAAAGAGAAAGTTGTGTGAGATCACTTTGGTGGAGAGGATGATCTGGAGATATACAGTATGGTTTAATCGAGGCTCCAGTGCAGGCTGAGGGAGAGGCCCACAGCAAGTAGTAGCACACTAGTCAGGGGCGTCACCTGTGACAATGTGTGAAACATAGGTTTGAGGCAGCTATGTGGATTTCTTTATTACCAACCTGGCTGAAATTAGGAGAGAGCTTATTCCTAAGATCCTTCCCTCTGACTTTGCCAACATAACAGGGACCAGGTTCAGTTCCCCACCCGCCAGAGGTGGGTTGCTGCCAGTTTGGTTCTATAGAATCGTTAGTGGAGATTTGCCTTTGCTCGCTGAACTGGCAGTGACGGTCAGCTGGCCACGCCCCTGAGCTGGTCCTCTGGGAGGAAATCGGTCCCCCCGGTGGAAATTACCTCAAAAATAACTCTCTGGGCATCCTATTTTTGAGGCAATACCTGGATGTGATGAGGGTACGCGCATGAGCATATGCACGTGCAAAATGCACACTTCCATCACGACCCAAACCGATAGGAAAGGTAAGTAGAACCCACCCCTGCCACCCCCACTACATAACTCTATCAGACTTAAAGGAATATTGGTTGCCACAATATAAAAGAGATGTTGAGAAAGAGTGCAGAGAAGAGCAACAAAGATGCTTAGGGAAAACATATAAAGAATGGTTGCTGGAATTGAGTATGTCTAGTTTAATGAAAACAAGGACTAGGGATGACATGATAGCAGTGTTCCAATATCTCAGGGGTTGCCACAAAGAAGAGAAAGTCAAGCTATTTTCCAAAGCACCTGGAGGCAGGACAAGAAGCAATGGATTGAAACTAATCAAGGAGAGAAGCAACCTAGAACTAAAGAGAAATTTACTGACAGCTAGAACAATTAATCAGTGGAATGAGTTACCTCGACTGTGAATACGCCAACACTGGAAATTTTAAAGAAGGGATTGGATAACCATTTGTCTGAAATGTATAGGGTTTCCTGCCTGAGGGGAGGGGGCGGGTTGGATTAGAAGAACTCCAAGGTCTCTTCCAACTCTGTTATTCTCTTAAGAGAATCCTGGATACTACCCTGGGGATCCCAGAACCACACTTAAAGAAATACTGCACTAAGGCAAACCTAATTAGGAAATTGTAATCAAGTAACTGAGTAATACCTGCCTAATGCCCTCCATTTCCTTGCTGGCTAACAAGAAACAATGGCTATTTTCAGCACAGTTGCCTCCTTTTAAATTCACAATTTTCTTTAACAATAAAATGCCTCTCCTTGCACAAATTTATCTGATTTTTTAAAAATGGCCCCAAGATCCTGGCAGTAAATCAGAGCCCCAACATTTCCTACTATACAATTCAAAATTCTTTTAAAAGTTCTATTGTTCTATTATTCTGTGTTCCTCTCCTTGGGAAGCTGGAACCCAAGCTGGAACCTAACTATCACTGAAATAAACAGTTTGTTAGTGTTGTGTTCTGAATTTTCTATCACCCGTCCCTATTTGGTAGGCAGTATGGAGTCGTCCTCTAACTTCTGTTTGAAAGGTTATCTAGTGAAACTCTCACTTACTGTTTATGAACCAGAAGAATATTGCTCAGACTTCTTGAAGTTTTGCCCATCAATACTTAGTGAATGGACACTAGTAAGAAGAACTCAAATTACCACATTTTCCCTGCTCTTCAGAAATATATGATATTTCTATTAAAATCATAAACATTATTTCAGTATGAAAATGTTGGTGGAAACCACATCCAAGATCCACCATCTTTGCCCTGGCAGCTGTCAGAAATTTTGAGGTGCCACTTGGTTACTTGGTTATATTTCTCTGATAATCAAAGAATTTCTGGTGGCCAAGTAGATGGGGGAAAACGATGAGCTAAATGCTTGGATGCCTCATGCCACCAATTCATTGCTACAACTTTGTATATAACCCGTGCCATAAAATAAAATTTGGGAAAGAAGTTCTGCCAATGTGGAGACTGTTTTCTGTTGTTAATTTTGGGGGATTGGGGTGGGGACCTTATATGTTGGTTAATTCACTTGGAACTGGGCGCCTTATTGGATTTTGGCTGTTTATTAATATTTGTCGGTTATTTGAAGGTATGTTCATATACATCAGTCCACTAGGGATGAGTAATCGGTTGGCTGCCACAAAACAACATAAAGATTTTCTTAAAAAAGAAATAAAAAGAGTAAATTCAAAATTGGCAAGAAAACTACCCAAATACTCTCTCTCTCTCTCTCTCTTTGTAAATCTAGGCTAAGATTGATTAGCATCAAGCTGTGACATGCTTTCAAGAAAATGAAGGAAAGAGAGATAATAGAGAACAAAGATACTTTTGTTTCTGACAAATTAAATACTGCCATGTTTGTCTTTTTACTTTTTACAGTTAAGAGGTGACAAGGTGAAGCCAATATCTCAGACAGAGACACTGTGGAATGGTGAAGCTGGCTTAGCCAATTACCTTATTGTTATATTTGTCTAGTTTCACCCACTCATCCATTTCTGTCCCTGCTCATGCTTCCAATGTTTTTTTCTATCATTATTTACTCATGTTTATATATTTCATAAAAATAATGGTTAAAATTGCAAATAGAAGATCACTTCCCTTGCCTTCCCTTTGGGTGTATTTGTGATGTCTTTGGTCCCAGGTCCAACATCGGCCATGCTAAGAATCTGGAATGAAGTCTGAATATTGCCTAACATGTTCTGCAGCTGTTGAAATATTACAGCTTCCTCTGTTGTCAGGTATAATTCTCAGAACTGACTGAGGCATTATTATGTCTCATCCTTTGGTTGTACAAAAACAACTATTTCAATTTCACAATGCAATTTTTATGTATACAATTTCTGCTTAGAGATATGCCTAAACCCACCCTTTCATATCTAATTTGTTTGGAATGATAGGCATGTTCTAACTAAATGGTGATAATTTAGGAGGGTGGTATAACTTGTTTCGTTATGCAAAAATTTGCCATTTGATGGGGGTGGTGAAAAAGAAGAAAAACATTTAATTAGAGTGAATCTGAAAGAACTTAATTTGATCTTCCAGTGGAAGAAAAAAATGCAGGTCAAAGTGAAGATTAGGATTATATATTCACTAAGAAGAATCCACCCATTTTTACAGCTTCTTTTTTAAAATTGTGAGGAAATTAGTTTTTGCTAGTGAAAAAAAATCCTAATGAAAATTCAGTCTAGCTGGATTATTATTTTTATTCAAAAGCCTAATTTTAGTAAATGTTCCTGAATGAATCAGAACAATTTGAATACTTAACAGGTTTGAAGGTAGAATCCTCGTCCCATACTCTTCTACCCTCACCTGATTTATAATAAAATCTAGAAGACAGAAAATAATCATTCAGACAGTAAAAAGAAAATATTTAAAACGATATTTAAAAACATTTGAAGACACTTGTCACTGATCACTTTAAAAGATAAAATAAAGAGATGTTTTATAACTCCTTTATGAACTACTATGCTGGTTTGGGATTCTGGGAATTGCAGTTTCAGTGCATCTGCTCCAGATCACAAAAGCCACCATTAAAAGAAAAAGAAGCATTTCAGACGAGAAAATACTTCCTGATGGGCAGATAACTGTCTTTTATCCGCAGAACTTCAAAAGAAGTAATTATTTACTGAAAAACAACCAGAAGTATCATTTCATTTCCTTCTTTTTTTTTTATTAGTGCCCTTTCAATTAAATTTTCCCTCTTTGTCTTTTTTGGTTTTTTAATTGCTCATTTGTGGCTTTTACATGTTGTCTTTCAGGTGAGACAAAGTAAAGCAGTGTTACATTCCATGCATGTAGAGGCTTAGTTGCCATTTAATTGTGTGTTCAACCCTGTAATTAAGAAGCAAATGGAAACTGATGCCCTTAAACCATAGAAATTGTAGAGTTCTTGGAAAAAGGCTTGGGCAACTCTACTTTGTGTTAAACAGCCTCTATGTATTAGGAAATGTGGTGCTCAGGAAGGAAGGAAGGAAGGAAGAAAAAGAAGAGAAAGAGAAAGAAAAAAAGAGAAATGTATAGAGAGGAATGTTTGGGTTGTCTGTTGAAACTAAATGCAGAAATCAGAGAGTGCAGTGGCCCTCAACTTGGAAGATTGAGTGCACTAAACCATAGATCCTTTACTGCTCAGATCACTATTCTGCTGGAGAGTAGTAATGGAAGAAAAATGTCACCCTCCGTTCCATATGATGACCAGATAGACAATTGATCTGCTGTAGCAAATCAATCAGGTTAAAAACCATCCATATCCTGAGTACAATCTAAAGAGAAGCATATTTAAGATGATATAATTTAGCAAAACTATTTTTTTTAGAAGATTGCCACCAATAGAAGTTCTGTTAAGGAAACTGTTAAGGAATCTTTTAGAAGATTCCCACCAATAAAAGTTTTGTTAAGGAAAGAAAAATGGTTGCTGAATGTCCATTTTAAAAAACTGGTCTCTTAAGTCCTTCTATTCTTGAGTGTGCATTGGTGATTTTTGGAGTCATGTTTTACTCATGGCATTACCAAGACTTTCTTGGAGTGTAGCTTAGAACTGCCAACAAAGCATTATCTGGCCATTTGGTTGGTACAAAACACAGCAGTCAGTATGTGAAACTCACGATTGCAGAACAGCTATTTTACAGATGCTGCACTAGTTACCAATATCCTTCTGTTTCAAAATGTTTTTTTTAATCACCTACAGAGTTCTATCTGGCATGCAAGGCTGACCTGCCTTATTAAACACGATTCTGCCTGTTCTTTATGGTTATCTAGAGAGGGATTGTTTAAGATCCACTGCTATAAGGAGTAGCAGGGTCACAGGCTAGAAGAGAACACTTCCCCATAGTTGACCCCACATTAGTACTCCCAGTAGTATGTCTTTATTCTGTGTGTTTGGAAAGACACTGAAAACATATTTTTTTTAGATGAGAGATTTAGATGACAGATGAACATTGGACAATTTAGCAATATGATAGTTTGGTGATAGTTTTCTTTATAACAATTATTATTTTAGGTTTACGTTAATGTGTTATTCTATCTTACTGTACACCATCTAGATCTTGCAAGCATGCACTTTAAAAATATTGTAATTAAATAAATAAACTGAAAATTGTTCCCATAAAATATAATCAGATACTATAAAAATCTTTACAGCTTGGAGCTGGTGACTTCTTTTAGTAGCCAAAGCAGCAATTTCTAGCAAAGTTCTCTGGGCAGCTGTTTAATAAATGATGAGGCATTGAGACTCATCTTTAAAAAAGTCTTTTAGTAAATCAATACCTACAGAGGACAAGACATGCCAAGTCAAAAACAAGCATTTCATCTGAAGGACAGACAGAAGATGGGAATGGAATAAAGATCCTTAAGTGCATGCTTAAGAACTAGAAAATACAGATATGGTCATTTACAAAATGCCAGACTTTTTGATGTTCAGATTATATTTCAAGATGTAACATTTTATTTTTGAAATACCAATTTTTAATGTCCAGTTTGTAGTTTGCTTGTGGTTTTGTGAGTATTTGTTCCTTCATGTGGGTGTTAAATATCAAATTCTCATCAGTCAGAGGTTAGTAAAAGGCATTAAATATTAAATAGCATTGCATGTCAGCTCTGAATACTTCTGCATGCTGCCAGCAGAATGAAGAAACAAACAGGAGAACTATGTAGCTGCTGAGCCCATAGGAAAATGGGAGCTAAGGAGTGCTGGGAGAATTTAAAGTCAGTGGCAACTAGAGCTAGGAAGCAAAGTCTGCAGGATTTCCCCTTGTGCCATTTCTTCCCCTCTCTGCCCATTGTACGTGTGCTATCCATGTACATGCCAGGTGAGAGGAAAATAATAAAAGAGCAGATCTCCCTACCCCAAGCAGCAAGCCTGAAACCAAACCATGTGGAAATAATTAAATATTGAAAGCAATATCCAAAAGAAGTTTACAAATGTGAAATCACAATCTAAACATGGCACTTTGGAAACTCTTTGCCCAGTTGGTGTATATTCATTGAACAGGTATTAATATGTATTTTTAATAGAAGAAAACATTAGCATGAATCTTTGATGCTAAATTAATTTCAGGTCCCACTACAGAAGTCATGATTTGCCAATAAGATAACTTAAATCTAACTTCCTTTGCCTTAATTAGCTCTTCATTGAACTTCATGGTTTTTTTTAAAAGAGTCTGGAATGTATGAATGTATGGGCACTTTTCCTAGATTCAACATGGGATGGAGAAAGATCCCTGGGCTATTACTTCTTGAAGTATATGCATTAACTATATTGGTTTTTAAGGGGGCCTTTAAAAAAATTCGAAAGGCTGTTCCATGTGTTTATTCTGTGCAAAAGTAAATGTAACTCTTCAAATAAAACTAATTCCTATGCATGATTAGACTGTTACTTTATTCTGTATCTCCTTAATAGAAGCCAGAAGATGAAGACTGAAGCCTCAGTACAATACTGGTACTGGATATTTCCCTCCCCCTCTTTTTCCCCACAACATAAACTTTACTACTGGAAAGACTACAGATTTAAGAAGGCAAACAAGCCAGATTATGAGATCGACAATTCTGTCTCGAAAACGAGAATCTGCAGAACGGTGATGCCTTTGCAGAATTGGCTTGTCCTCAGTGAGCACTGGTTAAGCCATGGGATATCACAGGAATGGCATCTGAGCTGGTCCTCGGTTCCCTCCACCATGAAAAAAGTATTTGCGATTTGACAGAGCTGTGTGCATTTATTAACCCTTTGTAGAATCTGGGAGAAAACACTGCAGAAGATATTAGAGTAGTCTGAACGTTTTCATTGAAATGACAGGAAGGAACAGGCACAGGCTGCCAACTGTTACCATGGCTACTATGCTCCTTGTTATTTAGCCTGGAAATAAACAACTGTTTAAACCTTAACACTGGCATCTATTCTTTGGCTATAATAGAGGGGCTGAAGGATTCGGGTATTTTATACATTCATCAAGGTACTTTTGTTTTAAATAGCTAAGTAAATGCAAACATGGTCTAGCTATGAATCTCTCACCAAAAGCTTTCTTCTGTTCTCATTCTACTAAGAACAGAAAATGAAATATTTACAGCTGAGGCCATGGGAGTGGCCTTGTCTGCAGGTAAGAATAAACAGAAAGAATGGTTTAATTCGAGATAATGTACAGCTGACCAATATCTGTAGAGGATCTGAGGTAGCACTGAGCAGGAAGTGATTGCCCAAGAAACGCACTATGGAACAGAACTGGGCATTTTATGGCCCCAGGGCTACATCCGGCCTTTTGGCTGTCCTTGACTAGTCCACAAGAGGTCAATCAGAAAGTAGAATTCAAATGTCAATAAGATGTAACATGTATTCTTATTAGTAGCAGTAATCAAAACCATATAATTTGATGCTTTTTATGAAGCAATGAAATTAATATTGAGCAGAATCAAGTTCAGCCTATTCAGTTTCTCGCCCCTTGGGAAAATTAATTGCCCACTCCTGCCATAAAAGAGCCAGCTGCAAGTGGCAGAAGAGTTTCTCCTATGCTCATCCAATTCTTCTTTGAAATGGATGGAAGCATGAAGGAGATGGGGAAAAGGAAAGGCCCACCAGGCAGGTACCTATGCACCAATGGGCATCCTGCTCTGCAAACAGAACAATGGCACCAGCTTTTGTTGAATAAGAGATCTGAGATTCATACAGTTCACTTGCTGTGTCTCAGCCTACCTTGTGGGATTGCTGTGAAAATAAAATGGAGCAAGAGGACGAATATTTATCACTTACATGCTCTCCAGCAGAAGGTCACAAGTCAATCAAACACTGCAATGGTGCTTTTCCATCACAGCTAACCAACTCTTTCAACCTGGGAGCTGTAAAGCCATTATTCCTTTTCAACCCATTCTCAGTTTCTAAGTCAGCCTTTGCCAGTCTCACATCTTCCAGACGTGTTGGGAATGCAATTGTTAGAATTCCCAAGCAGCATGGACACAGTATTGCAAGAGGTTGCTATGTGATAGTCCTCAGCTTAAAAGCAGTCCATATCAAACACCATACGTTGGGACAGAAGGAGTTCTGAAGTAGCTCATCAGCAGTTAACATTTCGATGGTAGATTGAGCAACATTTATCTGTCATGGTTGGGACAATACTGTCTCTGATTCTGGTTGTATAGCTGAGGGTGAGACAAGAAGGCTACTTATCTTCTCCACCACATCCCTGATCTAAACATCTCTTCCTTAGACTCAGAAGGGAAGAATACAAGATTTGAGACTTCACTGTCATCCAGTTTTAATGCAGCCAACGCACCAAGGCTAGAAGCCCAAAGCTCTTCAAGAACCAAGTGCTTGTAGGTACGCACAGCTGCATTGGCACTTGCTCCATGGGAGAGCTTAGTTGGCTGTGTATCAGCTCTGAAGCAACATGGTTGTGAATTGCCCCAAGCTTTAAACTTCCTTTCCTTCTGCTACTCACTGATTTTCACTGTGTTCTATTCTAGTGCTACCCACTCTGATTACACCTTGTATTTAGGAAATTTGACTTTTGGTCTCATTCTCAATCTGCCTTCCTTTGTTGAGTAATGTATTGTTGTGTTTGCACCACATGGGATTCATGGTTTACCATATAGTATTTTACTAAATGTACCCAAACTGCCTTGGTTCACATAACATTCTGAACCACAACTCATTTTAAGTCATCTCTGCAATAATATTTTCTAATATCTGCATAGCATCACCCAGTGCTATAAAACCCTGTCTGCAATTGTCTGTAGCATGTATGTATATGTTAGAAAACCCTGTTCCTTTTTACATGCAGTCATTTATGCAGTTGTAGATAGAAGCTTAACTTTTTTGTTTTTACTATCCCTATGAACAGGCAGGTAAAGAATCATCACCAGTTTGATTTGGCCTTCAGTCAATTGCTGTTAACTGCAGCCTCAGTGTCTGAAACGTCTCAGTGCAAATATAGAAAAAAATTCATGGAAAATGCACACACCTCAGACACTATTGAGGTGATGTCACTTAGATAAGATTGCAATTTTATAGCTTTTGAGCACTGATTTGATCGAGTGGGCAGAGTTCGCTTTGTCATGTAATTACTGAGTGACCGCATTTAAAAAAGAGAAAATGTATTCCCAAAGGGGAGGTCAAAAACGGAAAGATTTGCATGAAAAATAGCATATGTCGCTTATCTGTTTAGATGCAGTTTTAAATTGCTGGAATTTATCTAGGCCAAGGGTGTCAAACTCATAGCCTGTGGGCTGAATGCATCATGCTCTGGCCACACCCACCCGTTTTAGCGAAGAAGAAAAAAGTTGCAATTCGTAATGTGATAACAACATGTCATCGCGAGTTTGACACCCCTGGTCTAGGCAGTCACCAGGAGTCAACATGTTTAAATGGGCAGGATAAAAAACAAATAAACGGTTGCTAAACCTGTGTGACAATTCTAGCCTAGCCAGGTCAGATGGACAGCACTGTCCATGGTGATAACCCTGGCAAGATGGTGGTTTTACTCATGTTCTTTCATTTTTCCATGTGACTCTCTCTCCACCCCATGTCTGTTTAAAGCTGTCCAAATGCTATGCAAACAATCACTTGGTTATATACACCCTTTGTAGGCTCTGTCTCTGTTGCTATCCTGCAGAACATTCCCATGCCAGACACTTGATCTAGGAGTAACAGAAGCAACCATCAAAAGAGCTTGGTATCTTTTATCAGTCACTCATTTTGCAAGGGTAGAATAGGAGCAAGTCACTGACAAAAGAAATGGTTGAAATGCTTTAGGAAAGATCCCGCGACCACCATTACTACTTTAAAGAGAAGGAGTTCAGCAACCTCCTTGATTCAACTTTTTTTTTTCTCTGCAGAAAAGAGCCCAATCAGCTGGGTTATCAAGATGGCTCCTAAACCAGTTATATGCGGCCTCAATAAAACTGAGCGTGACATTTTTCCTTTCAGTGCACTGGCTCTGCTTTCCAGCTCACTTAATAATGCATTACCAGAAGCTGAGGCAGCTTGATCTCTGAGCCCAGTAATAACACAGATCGTATCCTCTCTGTGAGGAATCAGGTTACTGTCATTTGGGAATCCAACAGATGGAAACTCTGGGATTCTTTCCATGGCGTTTCTGCTTTGGAGGTCTCCCACTATAGTAAATTACAAGCATGTCATAATCCTGGTGTAAGACGGTCTGGGGGAGAGTGATGGGGATGGAGAAGGCGGAGGGGTACAGTGACGTCTGAGGAGTTGGAACAAACTCAGCAGGTTTTGAAAACTCAGCAGGCCGCAACATGGGCTAAGTAGGTTTGAATGGGATCTGGACCTGGACAAGTGATAGCCTGAGATCAGGATGAGCCACAGGTAGAAAATGGAATCTAGGAATAGCTTAGGTAAATACACGGTGGAATTTGCAAGAAAATCATAGATCACTGGCCTCTGCTTTTCAGGATCTATTGTGCTCCTGCCTCCTTTTCAGTCTATTTTCCCCATTCCTCCAAGTCAAAAATTTTCATCTCCTTCTCTTTTTCTTGTTTTCCATTATGTGTTCCTATGCACTTCAGCCAACTGAAGGGTTGTCTCAAGCCTGCTTGTTGTCTGCTGAACATGGACATGTTTTGGCAACAGAAGCAGCAGCACTCAATGTCTCAATATGAGAAATGAAGGGAATGACAACAGACAGACCTCAAGGACCGGTCTTGTGATGAACAGTAATTTGTTGCAAGCTCTCCCTGCTCTTGACATGAGTTTTCCCCTTTTTAAAAAGTTTTGGAAGTGAGAATTACTTGTGGCACCCGTGTCAAGGAGCTTTGGCAGTAATTTCTAGAGTATTGTTGCTTTAGTTATTCTATTAATTTAACAATATAGGATTAAAAAAATGAAAAGCAGGCCAGTGTAAAACAAGCATTACCTGTATTTTGAAACATAATGATGACTCGGCAGTTTGCCTACCTGCCCACAAAAAAAAAGGTAGACCCAGATGGAGGGAGTTCTGGGATGGGTTGATGGAGGTTACTAAAGAGAATAAGGAACATTCCTGCAAATTTACACGCTGCTATTGGAGATTTCCCCAAGGCAGCCATTTTGCTAGTGAGCAATCCCCAGCAGCCATTTTGTGAGGGTAGGTAAATTGCAGTTCCAAGAAAAAGGTGCTACATCTATGATACCACCTATTTCTGGCCCCCTCAAATAGGAACCCATGCCCTTCCCCTCTTTTCAGTGTTTGTCAAACACCCTGTTGTGAACATACTTGGAAGCATGTGCTCTCTTTTGTTGCATCATACAACAACCACTGAACCATGGCATCTGATGGTCAAATGTTCAAAAAAATTTTTTTTATATATCATGAGCATTTGCCCAGCCCTGTATCCAATGGGAATAGTTCATTATCCCCAAATAAAAGCAGGAAGGTTCCCTTCTTTTCCCAGCTTCACTGCTCTGGCTTGGAGGCACACATTAGCCCTTTCTGGAGGCATGTAAGCCAGTTTTGTTTCTACAGTGGCTTTGATAATTATTTAGGTGCAGTCTCTCTTTGCTTACCCCCTTCCAGGATTCCAGCAGAATCAGTTAACGTTGTCCTGGTTTTTGTGTGTGCTGGCAAGTATTTCTGACCTACATACATTTTCCAATCTAAAAAGCCCATTTTGTCCAATTGGGAACCTGAAAAAACAATGTTTCTTTAGGAGTTGGGAGCTAGGACAGAGGTGGTAGCAAATTGGAAGGACAGCCAAGATATTTCTTTAGCCTGTTTTAGTTTCTTGTTCCATCCCCCAATTGTTTGGCATACCTATGTCCTCATAAATTACTGTATAACAAGTTGGGATAGGGACTTGAGCAGAAAGCTGGGAACCAGCAATATAATCTGTTGACGGAAAACATGAAGTTGGAAAGCACAGTGAAAAGTATTCATACTCTCCAGCTTTATATTCTTCAACCATCATATATATTCTATACCTAAGGGATGTTCTGAAATATTTAGCGGTAGATTTCATTTTACTTTTTGAGATCACAATCTCTCTGGGATCTCTTGATCTCTCTCTTTTTTTGGCGTATGTTGTATGCACTGTCGGCTGTTGCATTTGCTTACCACAAACTTACTTTGTTGCTCAGGGTGCATTGTATAAACAAGAGGGTACCACAAAAAAAAAATTAGGCATAACAGGGTTGTTTGTGTCTATAGTGCAACAACCGGCTGTCTCTTGTCTCTTGTGCTTGCTTGCCTGCACATCTCCGCCCAAAATCATAGCATTGTCTTGAGGAATAGCTTGCATAGGAGAGGTTATCCAAGCCTGTTGGTTCATGCCACATTAGCCAAACTTTTTTAGCTGCTGCTGATCTGCTCAGTGTTGAAACTTTGACCAGGTTGTGCTATTCAAAGTTGCCTCAAGCATACCACATTGCTTGACTTACTCAACTAAAGATATGCATGATGAGACAGACCACTGCAAGATAGAAAAACTACACCTCTTCAGAACTTAGGTGAAGGTTATAGTGGTGCAACATTTTTGATTATTGCTCAAAATTCCTTGAAAACAGAGTTTGGACTTTTCCCCTCCAGCATACGGACTCCAGAATCAGGAAGCTGCACCTAAAATGCCAGTCGGAAAAATTCTGCTTTCCCCTCCCACCGTGCTGCCCCCAATCCTCATTCTATTTCATGAAATAAAGTCGTCCCCCCCCCAAAGGAGAAGAAAATTTTGGTGAATAGTGTCTGGTGTCTTTTTTTGTTATTATATGTGACAAGAGATGATCAACAGCTGATGATGGATACCCTCTCTTTCCCACACTTCACGTGAATCCCAAGAAAAGGCATAAAGAGAGCAAAGCTTTTTTTCTACTTGTTGAGGAATTGTGGGCAACAAGGAGGACTTCAGATGATAGAAAGATGTGTAACCAGTAGCATTCTTCTCAAAGTACTGGAGAAATTTTATAAACATTCTCGGGCATCTATTGTAGGAATGTAGGAAAAATTAGCCCTATTGCAAGTAGTCACCAAGGGCCTGTTTTCGCTATTGCTCTATTTCACATTTTGTAGTACTCCAAGGAATGTAGAAATGATGCTTGCAATGTATATAAAACCATGTCATCGGAGGAGAGCATCTTTGGTTTACTTGATAGTGACTGCTTCTTTGAAGATCGTCCATTACATCTGTGAATGCCTTCTATGTTCCATGAAATGTTAACATTAAATTTACTAGTTTCAAAAGTGGATACAATGAGAATATACATTTTAGGGATACTTTTGCAAACTTCTCTACCGGCTTTCCCACTGGCTTTCTGGGGAAGCTGGCAGAGAATATTTCAAGTGATGATCTCATTATTATGGACCACTTGCCAACCAGTTTTATTACAAACAGGTTGCCAAACAGCTAAATCACAATCACGTCACCATGGGGATGGGGGAGGTCATGATCACTTCTACAGAAAGAAATGTGACCTTCAATTAATCATTTGGTGTTTTTTTGAATCTCAATAAATATGGATACAGAGCAAATCAAGTAGATTAGCTTTTCCCAGCCTTGTGTCTATTAAATTTATTAAACTACAAACCCCACTATGCGAGATACAAACATGTTTATTATTTTTTCTGGGAGCACATTATGGCTTATTTGGGAATCTTTTCTAATTTTATACCTGCAAAAAAATCATGTGACATGGATTGATCTGAGAGACATCATCTAGACCAGTGATGGCTAATCTTTTTGCCATCGCATGTCAAAAGTGGGGGGGGGGAACGCGAGGGTGAAAAACGGGCCAATGGGCCAACCGGAAGTTCCTTTCTGGGCTTCTGGTTGACCTGTTGGGTCCATTTTTCCCCCGCCTGAGACTTCAGGAGGTTTTCCTGAAGCCTGGGGAGGGCGAAAACAGCCTCCCCTGTCCTCTGGAAGGGTGAAAATCAGCTGGCTAGTGTACATGCAAGCTGGAGCTGACATAGGGCAATGCCTCACATGCCCTCAGATATGGCTCCGTGTGCCACCTGCGGAACACGTGCCATAGGTTCGCCATTACGGATCTAGACTACGTTCAAGTAGAGTTTCAAGTTAGAACAGTCCATTCTGATTCTAACACCTTAAATATTACATTAGTCCTATGTAGCTGGTTGGAGAGACATGCTTTAGAGGACAGTTAATTGAGGATCTGCCATTTCTAAATACATAATGTCTTCCTATTTATGAGATCACTTTCCCCTTTTAAAGTTAGCTTGTCTTCTACAGGAAGTGTCTCTCATTATTGGAATGTCCAGATATCCAAAATAGATTTCCTACCCTAAATGTATGGAGAATCCATACATTCCAACAACCTGAAAGTCTGTCCTTGGGTTATGGTGGCATGCCCTTTGTCTTATCAGATTCTTTACACATCTTGTTCAATCAAAATGTGTTGTCACATGTGCAACATGTGAACTCAGCCAATTGTAGTTTATTAAATCAACTGAAAACAAGTGATAGTGAATTATGACTGAGAATGTGAACCTAATTCTAAGCATTAGAGATGTACAGATGCACTAACAACCTCTTGATCTTTATTTTGGTGTTATGTGCTGCTTTTACGGTTGAGACAGAAATATGAGAATACGGCTATTTTGAGTCTTACATTAAAAGAAACAAGACAGAGCCTCAGGAATCTAAATGTTAAAAAAACCTAGTTTCTGAATGCAATGACAGCAATGTTATTCTCCTGGAACTTTACTATGTTTGCTTTTTTGGCACCGTTGTTCTACTATTTGCAGGTTTTTATATTTTGTGATTTTCTCCGGTTCTTTTTCTCTTAGAAGAGAGAGCATTATTCTGCCCTCTTTAGGTAGTGCAACACCAACTTTTTTTGTCTTTTTTATTGACAAAAAGTTGTTATTATTATTATTAATCATCACTCAGTCAGATAGATGTTCAGACTGGGTTTGGCATTTTTTTTTTTTTTGAATAACTTTTATTCACACAAAAAATTAAAAAACATTAAACATAGTGTGACCATCCTGATTTGATCGTTCCATTTACATCATTTACATCACAGCAACTACAATTTTTACTTATCATACATTTTTACTCTAATCT
>JANHFT010002821.1:444127-457250 GCA_032467955.1 Pseudoxenodon macrops | reverse complement strand
CTCCCTCTGAAAAACTTTTTTTTTCAGCCGTAAGTCTTTGCAGGCTTTTTTCATTGCTTATCTCTATCAGCTGTGCTTTAGAAGCTTTTTTTCCATCCCTAACCAGGGGATAAGATAATGTGCTGAAGCTGACCAGACTAAGGATGCTAGCCAGATGAATACCTGGTTGGCAGATTTTTTACCCCCTATGCGTCTTATTCTCCGAAAAATACAGTGGTTAAAAAGTTAATAGGCCACTGAAATGGAATTACTCAAATTTAGATAGAATCATGGTGCACCTGCTAAACCTAAGTCCTCTTTGCTTCTGTAGCCCCTTGTGCCCATAATGTCAGCTTGGAATCAAGAGCAACACCCCATGTTCCACATTAGTCCCTTTGGGAGTAAATCTCTTTGTTCAGATTAGATTTTAACTGTTGAACTCATGTAGCATGCCTCAAACATTATGGTATTAAATACATTATCATCACTAAACGTTAACTTCCTATTTCTCAAGAGTCCTATTTGATGGCAGTGATTCTGAAATTATATGTGTGTTCAGTTTGAAGGGGTTTATCATAATCACCAACAGTTTTTTCAGTAAGCAAAACTTTTGAAAAAAAATTGTCCAATGTTATCATGTCTTGACTTGTGACTGTCTCTTGGGAGGGGGTTCTAGAGGGAAAAAAAGCTGGCTCTTTCATGCTTTCATTGTATGAAATGTCATCTTCATCTGGCATGCACAGACATATGTATGCATAGGCACATGCAGATTAGGGAGAATACCAACCTGTTCCTTTGAAAAGAAGTAGTTTTTGAAGTCGATGGTTCAGGTCAGCTGAATGTAGGCCCCACTCAACAGATGCCTGTTGAAATGATAGGACTTATTTCCAGATTTGTCTCTGTAAGTATAAATTAGTACATGCATATTTTATGCAGATTATATCTTCAGAGTTTAGATTTATTTTTAACGCAGTTTTTTATTCTGCCCATTTTCATGACACATACTCTATGTATATATGAAGAACAAACTTTTTTTCCTCCTTTTGAGAAGACAGACCAAGAGAGATTGCATTGAGCTGAAGGCAACTTGCAGTTGCACCTTACTCTGTCTACAATTTTCACTTCCGATTTGCCCGTTGGGCTGTTTTTCACCCTCCGGAGGCTTCCTTGAAAACTCCTGAAGCCTCCAGAGGGTGGAAAATGGCTGAAAATCAAGGCCGAAAATCAGCTGGCCAGCGTGTGCAAGCACGCTGTAGCTGACAGGGCAGCGCCTTGCGTGCCCTCAGAAATGGCTCTGCGTGCCACCTGTGGCACGCATGTCATAGATTCGCCATCACTGGTCTATGAGGTTTTATCCACCCAGCTTGTATTTTGTGTTCTGATTTTGTGTGTGTAAAACAGAGCATTTGTTGGATGAGATTTCACCATGAGTGAAGCATTTTTAAGTTGCTATTAACAGTATTGGTATTAAATCAGCATTTCCCCCCTCCCTTTTATTCCATCCCCATCTGATTTCTTCCAGCGGTTTATAAAATCTATTAGGGCTTGTCATCATTTCTTAGAAAGAAAGTCAAGTATGCATTAAAGTGAGGGAAAGAACTGAAAATAGGGAGAGAACATTTCATGCTGACATAGTTTCCTGCCAACTCAAGGAAGAGTAAATGGGACTTCAGCTCTGTAGTGGGAAAAGGATAGGTAGGTATGTATGAAACAAAATATTCAAATTATAACACTATTCACAATGTAAAGGAGGACCTAATTCTGATAAAATGAGATAATCATATGTCTATAGAGATTCTCAGCCATCCGGGTCATGGTTGTACCAAAGGTACTTTTTGAAGCGGCAACTGGACTTTCTGTTTTTTCTTTGAAGATGTTTCCCTTCTCATCCAAGAAGCCCATGTCAACAGAGAGGGAGGATACGACATCATCTATCTCCAGTCTACAACACAGTCCTTTCAACAGTTCCAAGAAGGCTCCACACCCATTTGAACTACTCAGGTGACTCTGAGGACACAAATAAACTTCCAGGTGGCCTTAACGACTTGCTAAAAGAATGCAAATGACCATCTGTCTGCAAGGAGATTAAATCCTTCCATTCCCCACCATCCAGTCAGAGCTGAAGAAGCTTCTTGGATGACAAGTGAAATGTCTTCAAAGAAAAAACAGAAAGTCCAGTTGCCTCTTGAAAAAAAAAGCACCTTTGGGACAAGATAATGATATCTGCTTCTGTCTTTGATTGATTTCTCTAATTTATTGTTCCCCAAGTAGATGCCTGCTAGATAGACCAGGGAAGGCCACCTTTTCACAGCTTTCCCCACTGGCAAACATGCTCAGTTTGGCCTAGCCTGGGTAGCTGCTCCTTCTCTGGGGTGCTAAGTGCCATGCCTAAAATCTCTGCATGAAGAACATCAAATGCTCACTCTCTCGAATGCTATCTGGCTATGGAGCCAAATTTTGAACTGAAATGGAGAAGAGAAATACCCCACCCCCACCCCAAATCCAAAATTTATTCTCCCTCTGGTTTCTTTCTGCTGATACAGTCAGACTAAGACAAAAAAGCTGAGCTCCTAAGCTCCTGCTCAGAATCCAGACTCCGGGATTCCACCCAAGAGCAGCCTGATGCTCTTCTCTGGGAATGAGCTAGAAAGGACTTGTGAAGGTGATTTCCCAGGATTTGAGGAGAGAAAAATGGCCTCAGGAATGGTGGCTGACACGTTTAATTAACGTTCTCTTGGTAGTTTAAATATATTTTCTTTCACTTCTACAGCTCTGAGAATTTCCTATGTAAAAGTACAACATATGAAATTCAAGTTTTATGGACATAACAAAACCTGGGATGGCAAGATGAGAACACCCAGAATTGAGAGAATAACAAGGTCATGAAGAAATTTTGCTGCAGCAAATTAAATCGATCTGCAGCTCTATTTTAGAATGTGCTCAAAGCCAAACCAGAGATGCTATCAGATACATTAATTACAGTCAATATGCACATGTTTAGAAATGATTTTAGTAGCCACTGCTTATGGGTGCATTGGTACAGTAGGAAAAATTGAAGAGGAACATAGGTTCATAGACTCAAGGGGATGAAAGATACTTTGGAAGTCTTCTACTCCAACCCCTTGCCCAGGGCAGGAATTTTCAGACCATCACAGACAGTCTAACTTCCATTTGAAAGTCTATGGTCAAGGCATATCCATAACTCCAGAAAGCAGGCTAAAAGATCTCACAGCCAGGAAATTCTTCCTTAATTAGAGTTTATCTCTCTCTCTCTGCAAAGCTTCCCCCTATTGGTTCTTGTCTTACTCTCAGGAGCTAAGAAGAATGCATCCACATTTTGTTCCTCATACCAGCAATTTAGATATTGGAAGACTGGGGGGGTAAATATTCATCTTCGCTCTAATTGACCTCTCAGTAGCCTTCAATACCATTGCCCACGGGGTCCTTCGGGTTCAGCTCTGGCAGTTTGGGATGCTGGTTGTCTTCTTTCCTCCAGGGCTGGTTCCAGTTGGTGTTGATTGGGAGTGAGGGGTTCTGTCTTCACCCACTACTATGTAGGGGACTGTAGGGTTTAGTACTTTCTCTGCTTTGGTTTAATATCTACTATTAAACTACTACTGGGTGAGATTAGCCATAGCCATGAAGTGAAGTAACATCAGTATGATGATCATAGCCAGTGTCATATCTCCATTCCTGGTGAAGTGATGCTAAGTCTTGGTGTTGGGAAGCTGCAGGGGTTTGAATAGTGAACAATGATTCTCAACTCAACCCTGGCAAGTGGTTTTGGGTTTCTGAGCCACCAGGCTGCAGGAATTTACCATCATTAAATCTTGGCACTATCCCAGCAAACTCTGGGGCAAATCCTTCTGAATTCATGACACGTGACCAAATAGTAAATGACAATTATGGCTTGGAGGGCATTTATGCAACTTTGAGCTGTGCACCAGTTGTACCCATTCCTTGATCAGAAAGCTCTATGTTCAATCACTCACAGCCTGGCCACCTCTCATATGGATTATTGCAATGTGGTCTACATGGACCTGCCTTTGAAGAGCATGTGGAAGCTTCAGGTGCAGTCACTATTTATTTACTTACTTATTATTTGTATTCTGCCTTTATTATTTTTTATAAACAACTCAAGGCAATGAACATATCCAATACATCTTCCTCCTCCTACAGATCCAGCTGAAAAGGCATTTGCAGGTCCTATCTACAAATGATTGTCATTTGGCAGGACCCAGAAGGAGAGCTTTTTCTACCTCATAACCTACCCTTTGCAACACCATGTCCTCAGGGTGAGATTGGCCCCAACCTTGTTGGCCTACCAGAAAAGCTTGAAGACATGGCTTTGCCATCTGATAGGGAGATCTAGTGACATTGGTGGAGAGCCTGCTAACAGGCTGTATTTCTAGGAAAATTACTAGTGCTCTCCTGTAGCACACCCTGGTTAATTTAATAGACCCATTACAAGGCTTCTGTCCTTTTACAATGGATTAAATACTAAACTATGGTTTATAAACAGAACATGACTTAACATGTCATGTAAAAGAAACCATAAAGCTAAGTCAAAATGTAATTTTGTTTTGCTTGCTAGTTGTATGAATATAGCCAGTGTTGTTAACAATGACATGGTTAAAGCATAGTTTGTAAACACAACTACTGTTTCCCTGGATTATCTGTTTCTTAATGCAGGTACATTGAATAGTAATAAATTCTACTATAGATATATTGAAGAACTTGAACGGATTCTTCCTGTTTTTGCAAGGCAGCACTCTTCAAAAGCACATTTGAATTAAAGTGAGCTAAATATGCAGTAAGCTTAGAGCTTTTATTTTATTTTAAATAAAAAACAAACTCTCATAATTTAAATTTTTAAAAAGAGCTCAAGAGGCAGAACAGAAACAAAAATGTTTTTAAAGGAAGTGTGGCTTCAGCTACCAAGAAAAATATATATATTAGAAAGTGTGCCTTGATCTTGCTTTCAGAGTTTGTCCAAAAGAAGATATTAAAAACCAAAATGTTGAAATTATTCCAGAAGGAATGTGTTAATTGTCATGGCAACAACTTGATATGTGCCTGAGGTGACTGTGCATAAAGCAAATTCAGTGTATTACCTTGTTTTCACCTATCCAAACATGCAAATAAGTCTAGTCAATTTCACAGTTCCACTGATTCATATTACCAGTATTAGCATTCATCAGTATTAGCTGTCTTAACTCATCAGTTTTCTTGGCAAATGTATTGGAGAAGTAAGTAGGAGATTCTGAATCAGCATCTCCATCTCTTCTCCTAATTTGGCTTGCTTTGTTTTGTTACTTTTATCTGCGGTAGTAGATTTTCAAAGCTGAAAAGGCAGCAAACATCATGATCTAACAGAATCCAATCCACCCTGGATTCATCAAGTGGGTCCCAGAAATGGGCTAATCTCTAAAGTCATTAGAGCCTGGAAGATGCAAGAATCAGACCATTTGTCTGCATTGCCTCCCTCTTCTTCATTCCACATCACGGTGCAAGATCAGAATAAGTGCCACAATGAAATCACTCCAGAGAATTAAACCCATTATACATCAACTCCAGGGAGACTGAGCCAAAGAACATAATTGCAGAAACTCTACTGTGTTTTGTGCTTTTGTGCTTGAGCCCATCTTAACTATTTGCTTTGCATGCATGACACAAAAATATATACAGTGACTTTTTCATGAACTACAAGGCACGCAAGAAATTCAGACGCACCCCCCAAAAAAAGAAAAAGAAAAAAAGATGGGTTCCTCTCCATTGCCTTCTAGGTTTCTTTTTTAAAGTTTTAATTTATAATGCCTTTAATAGTTCCAAGGCAAACTTAGACACAGAACAGGATATGCTGTAGGGTATCTCTACTACCAGAGACTTCAGTGTTCCTTCCAGTTCCTTTCTCCTGGTTGATCTTGGCAACAGATCATACAGCTCAATATAAACTGTGTCCATTGTTAATTCGATCTAACATTTCTTCATGGCTGGAACACGTCTCCTCTTCCCTGCTGCAAACACCTTCAGCCAAACTGTTGCTGTACCTTGCAAAAGTTGTCAGCTATTTCTCTTTTCTCTGTGTGTATCTTATGTGTCTATGCACACATACATATGTATGTCTGCATACCTTCTCCTCCTCTCTACCCTCCTCCTCTGCCTTGTTCTCCTCCCTCCTCGTCCTCCCTTCCCTCCCTCCCTCCTCCTCCTTCTTCTTGATCATCTATCCTCATCATTATCTCTATCTATCTAAAACCAGTCAATGTGATGGGAAATGGGTATGATCACTTTATAGGTGTGAATGGGAATGAAACATTCTGGCTTTGTGGGGGTGGATTTGCATTTTTTTTTTGAAAAAGTGTGAATTATATTTTGGGATTTACCGTATATTATAATTCACTCCCTGCAAGGAAATCCATACCACCATATTTCAACAATGCAATCACAGTTTGTTTACAGCAGCTGCAGTGATAAGCAAGGGCTGAAGGTTTGGAATTTAAAGGTCTCTGAAATTGAGTATTTGATGAGGCCAATGTGTGGTGTTTGGTAATCACAACTGGGTGTTCTTACAACAAAAAATGTGATAGTAATATTTGTGTATTTATGCATTAAATGTATATCCTGCCTTTTTTTCAAGAATTCATAAGGTTTTCCCTTTTTGTCCCCACAATTTCCCAGTGAGGTAAATTGACCTGAGAGAGAGTGGCTGTCTCTAAATCACTCAGTAAGTTTCTACGGCAGAAGATGGATTTGTACCTGAGCCTCTCCAGCTTTATTCTCTAATTTTAACTAATATACTTTAATAGCTATAGCACTTCTTTTTCCTGTTTACTGGTATTTACTAGAGCACATTTGGCCTTTCAGAATTTTCTATTCAATTTGTGATCAGAGAAATGTGATGGGCAATTTCTCCACATTTCTTCAGAATTAGCCAATAATTGTTCAAGGACACCTTCTTAATGATGGCAAAGCCAGTTGGAGGGTTTCTCCAACATTGTTAACTTTGCAATTTAACTGAAGTAGGGAAAACCAGGGAGGCTGAAGACCATTAGAGAGATGCACGTACATGAAAGTAGGACATTCAAAGCTACACCTCTTGGCTACCTTGTGGATTGCATGTGAAAACACCACTTTTGACTTATGAAAGTCAAAACTTCACCAAACTGAAAGAGAACTGTTACAAAAATGTGCAGGTGAATTTGCTCAACACTAATAAAATGGCAATTATGGTTTTTGAAAGGCTTGGGTTGAGACTGTATCAGACTCCAAACCAAGAATGGCACATAGTGATTCTCCCAAGCTGAGTTCTTTATTGTTTGCAAACCTATAGGCAAAAATCTTGCTAGACTAAGGACTCTGCTATCTGCATAAAGAATATTCTGTAAACTAGTAGGGAGGGGCACACAAAACAGCAGGACTGAGTTGCATCTTACTCTTCTGGAATGCACTCCCTCCCTTTGGGGAATCCACCTACATATTACATTCCATCATAGATTATGGCAGAAAAGAAATTGACCTTGTGCCCTGCAAGATGTTGTAGTTGTTCATCATGACTGCAATTGGAACATATGCTCAAATACAATAAACATTCATTTAATTAATAGACTTGATAGCATCTCTAGTTTACCATTCAGCTTTATTCAACATGAGGAAATATGAAGTAACCAGTTGCTTCAAGGGTATACTGCTAACATCTACATCTAATGTTAATGACAGTAGAAGTTTTGGATGATCTCTACATGAGCATTTACTACAGGAAAAAATGATTATTTTATATCCAGATCACCTGATATGTTTCACACAGGCTAAACATTTTCCCAATTTATATTCTTTCTTCCACAGAATTCCACCTCTTTCCAATCAAAAGCACAGCAGCTATATAGAAACACGTAGGCTTTTGTTTAGATAATAACTTTATAAATAATTTTTTATGTTGCTTAGGTAGCATTTACCAATTAAAAATAAATGTGAAAGTATCTGAATGTCTTATTATTTCCCTGATTGGCCTCTTCTCACAACATCTTTACATGCAATGAATCTTCAAACATTTCAAATATCCTTTGGCGGCTTTTAGCTATACTAACTAGGTCAAAAGTTGCTATTTTAGGAATTCTGAATCTTGCCTCTTATACCGAGGAAGTAATTGTGTTAGAAGAGTGCTGGCAAAGTTTTCTGTTGGTCAGGTGAACAGGGACATTCCCATGGAAATATGAATGGGAAATATGAATGTATGCAAAAAAAATCAACATGGTATCCACAATGTTTATTAAATTAGGGCTTTGGTTGTTTGATAGCAGATATCATCTTGACTTTTTTTCTCCCCTCACCTCCACACAAATTCTGGACACTCTGTTGGTGAAATGGTGTCTCTTGGGGACCACATTTAATCCTTCAGAGATACTTGATTGGACTGATTTACAACTCACTTTACAACTCACTCTTCCTCACTGGCCTGGTTAAGTGTATTGTGGCAACATAACCATTTTTTCAATCAATTATGCAATGAGAAGATTTTTAAATTGAAGATAACATCTCGATCTTTCACAGTTTTTGGATGTAAAAAGGGCAAATAATAATAATATGACAAAATGCAGCTGATTCCCACCCTCTCTCTTTATAATTCATGTTTCTAGCTGCCCATCTCCCTCATATATTGTACATGACAAAGAAAGAAAGCTGAGGAAAAGCCCTATGATGAAACATAGCATAGCGTAAGCAGAAGACAATGTTGTCTTTTTTTTATCTTAAAGCATAAATATGCCTTTAAAAAATAGAGAGGCAGAGAAGTGAAAGAACAAACTCTGGAATAAATATATTAGACATAATAGAGAGTATTGATCGCTCTGAAGTATTCTCAATTTGTGTTGAGAATACCTGCAGAACTGAGCCACCAAATGTAGTAATGCAAGGTGGATTCTACCTGAGGAGTCCTTTTGTTCTGCAGCCTGAAAGCCATATGCTCTCTTCATTCCCTGCCCTCCCCCTTCTTCCCGGTTGCTGCTTCTCCTCCATCAGCACTAATGAATAATGGATGAAGAACAGTTTATAGCTAAAACAGATGAGCCTCCCAAGATCTTTAAAAGCTTAGTGATAATGGCTTTGCAGGGAAATTGAACATAGACTTCTATAACCTTGTTCTGTAACTCATTTCTTAAACAGACGTTGTCTATGTATGCTGAACTAGCAGAGATTTCAGTGCAACCTGCCTTGCTGAACTGATTTCTTAAACTTAACAAATAGGTATGTTTGCCAATATCGAATTAGTTTACCAATTCCATTGGAAGGATAAATTTTCCAAATACTAAATACTATTTGTCTTGATCAGCATTTTTACCGCTCAGCTAACTCTCAATTCTGTTTGTAACTCTTTGGTCTCCCTTTCATTTGGGAAAACATATCCAATAACAAGCATAACTTCCTTAACGTGGTGACCTCGTATTCATCTTCCATAATTCTTACCTAGAAAAGGCCTTCCGGTTGAGGAATATAGATACTGAAGACCAAAACATGTAATTATTGCTACACCTGGTACATTTCTAACTACACATCCATAAAGTGTCTGGTTACGTGCATTCCTAATTATGTAGCATCTTAATATGCATTTTGTAAATAATTTTTAGAGCTAAATAAATAATAAATAATTTAATTTCAAAAGATAAGCATGAATTAAAAATACAAAAATAAGCCTCCCCGTAGGCAGAGAAACACCATATTAGAGATTTTCCTAAAAGAAAAGAAAAATCAAGATGCATAAATAACTTTATTTATTAAAACTGTGCTTTCTCCAAAAGTTTATTTGGAACATGTGGCAGTGCATACAGAACACTTCTTTGCAGATCATTAAAACAGTTGTGTTTCTCTATGATCCATCTTAAAAAAATCAGAAGCACTGCCCACAGAGTTCCATTATTTTAAGTTTGGCTCTTCTAAAATGATTCTGAATAATATCCTCCCTGCCTCCATCTACCCCCATCTGTAATTTGGATCATAATGTTTGCAGGTATTAATTTATATATGTTTTATGTATAATTTTTATGGTTATGGTGGTAAGATGGGCAGCCAATACATTTTATAAATAAATGAATATTCAACATGAAGACCAAAAATAAGAAAAAAATATAGAATCTATAAAACAAAATGCTTCACAAACATAAAGTGTACAACATAAATTGTACAAAATATAATCGGCAAAATGGGAAGCATAGAAGTTTAATAATAATTTTTTTAAAGATATTGAACTATTGATTGTTTAATGATAAAAGATAATAATTGTATTAGATATCAGCCGTTATGTTTCATATATATATCATTGTTGTTTTCGGGCAACATGGAAGTATGTGACTATTGATTTCTAGTATTTTTTTGAACTTTCCATTTTAGTATATGAACCTATTAGCTTTTTAAGATAGACCAAAGTATTATGTCAAATCTAAGTATTTCAGTAAAGATTTTTGAAATAAGAGCATGTCTCAAAGGTGCTTTTTCAATAGGCTTGAGGAAGAATAAGACATTTCGCTTCTTATCCAAGCAGCTTCATCAATTTTGACTAAATGGTGTGTGTGTGTGTGTGTGTGTATGTGTGTGTAAGGAATCTTTCCATCTCCCCCATCATCCAGTCAAAACTGATGAAGCTTCTTGGATGAGAAGCAAAACATCTTCTTCTTCCTCAAGGAAACAAAACAGTCCAGTTGCCTTTTGAAAAAGCATCTTTGAGACAACCATGGCCTAGATAACTGAGAGTCTCCATAGAAATAGGAGTATCCTTTATTCTTTAAATTATAAAATCTAAAAAGAATATTTACCCAGTTTTCCTTTGAAAAATTAACATTTATATAATACAATTAGAGATGTATTGGGTTATTAACAGATTTATTAATAAACAACTTCAAAGAAAAACTTTAAAGACAGTGAACTTTCAAATATTCCCAAATTTGTTTTTAAAAGATCTTTTATCCTGCCTTTATTTTTTTTATAAATAGCTCAAGGCAGTAAACATATATAATACTTCTTCCTCGCAATTTTCCCCACAACACCCTTGTGATATGAGTTGGGCTGAAAGAGACTGGCCCAAAGTCACTCAGTCAGCTTTAATACCTAAGGCAGGACTAGAACTCACAGTCTCCTGGTTTCTAGCCTGGTTAATCACTAAATCCAAAATCTCTTTTTTATGTTCTTAAGTGGATATAGCAATATTCTAGTAATGTTCTCTGTGCATGTACAGGAAACCCAAGAAGAAAATTAAATATTATTTGGCTGGATTTATACAGCATACTAAAGGTGTTTGGCTTTAATTATGTTGTGTAACTCAATTATTAGAGATTACTGTGTAAGCTTTGGTTAAGCTACTCTCTTTCTTGTTGCATGAAGTTAATGTTACTACCCTAATATTTTACATTCTCAGAAGGAGCAGCTTGCTAAAATGTGCTGTGTCCCTTGAAAAGTGTTGCAGAAATTGGTGAGAAGCTATTCTGTCAGGCTGCCTCAACTGTAGATCACTCCAGGTGCGCAGATGTTATTTTTACATCATGAAAAGTTGCTGGTTTGCCCTATGTGACTGTGAAGAACCTCCACTTCAGCCCTTTAGCCAAGTGATGCTGAAAAAAAGAGACGAAACTCTCCAGAGGCTGAAACACATCTAAAGTGCATCTGTGTATGATGAGACCCACAAGGAGATAAAGAGCATTGAATGCCACCATAGGTGTCATTAAAACTAAGCAGATCTGCCACAGAGCCAATATCTCTGAGTTTCCCTGCCTAAATTTAGACAACAGTCAATGTCAATTTTTGATCAAATATACCCTTGCACTTAGTTGCCTCTGCTAAATCAAGACTGCTCTTCCAGAAGCAGAAGAAGCTATTAAAAGAAAGATTTGGCAAAATACAAGAGTTAGCGCAGGATAAGATGCCACTATTCTTTGGTTCTAAGTCAACTATGAGTAATCTCATTCAAATGTTAAATGATATAAATTATTTATTTATTTGGTCAATGACCAGTATAAACCATGTAGATAAAATTGCTTCCAGTTTTCCTAACCAATTAAAAAAAATTAAACTACGTGTAAGACTAGCTACTAAGTTATTGTAAAGTTTACCAGTCTTTTAACTACTAGAAGGGTATAATCACAAGGGTTGCATAACATTTTAGATTCCTTATAAATATATCATCCCTCTTTTGTTAAGGAAATTATGGAGGTTGATCCATGTAATCTGAAAAGGCACATTGTACACCCCCTTTAGGATCACATCTCTTCAGAAATCAGATTGAAGTGGTCATGGGGAAGGTAATGGTGATTTAGGCAGTAGTTTAAACTATGAAAAACTTCCTATTTTAATATTGCTGATGATTGGTTGCTTCTTGAATAAGATACTAGATACAATGCATTTTCTACGGTATAGCTATCCTATACATTATGCCAATTCATGTATTCAGATTCTATATGTACATTTCTGAAAAGAGATGCTAGCCTGCTTTATTCCAAGATCAATTGGTGGGAGTTTTGATGCAACTTCTCAAATATTTCTGATGTGTCCATTACGCCTTTAAAAAAAGTATGCTCCAGTTGGAATTTGATTGCCCACATTTTGCTAAGAACAACTTCCAGTAAGACTGGGTGACAGATTAGCCTACCTGCATAAATTTGACTGCCTCTCCCTAAGCAGTGTGAGCAAGTGGACAAAGAGCTCACAGTGCACAGTTCAGGGGAGTCAAGCAAAATCAAAGATTTAGAAATGTGATTCTAATAGACGAGGTCAGGAAATGCACGCTCTTTAATGATAGGTTTGGGCTACTTCTTGAACAAGCAAGTTTTATATATATATTATATATTTGTAAATAATCAAATTTGAGCTCCCAAATCCCCAAATTTAAGTGAACATTAATTCTATCCTCCTTTTAATGCATCAAATGTAAATTTTGCTAGTTAATGACCAAAATAAGGGACTTCTACTACAGCTCTCCTGTGATAAGTTATTGTTTCTTAGATATCTGACTATAATTAAGTTGAATAAATACATTGTTTTATAGCGAAAGGTCTATTCAGTTCTTACTGTATGCAATAAGTAAATTAGCCTGATATTGAGATGGTTTTAAAAACAATGAGGTACATTTTAAAATGTATTTATAATCACTGTAGGTTTTTTT
>JANHFT010002821.1:414001-429284 GCA_032467955.1 Pseudoxenodon macrops | reverse complement strand
TTATCTGGCTAGTGTCCTTAGTCTGGTCAGCTTCAGCACATTATTTTATCCCCTGGTTAGAACAGAAAAAAAGCTTCTAAACCAGCTGATAGAGAGAAGCAATGAAAAAAGCCTGCAAAGATCATTTCACTTGCTGGTGCCTTGTTAGGTCTGAAAAAAAGCTTCAAAAAAGCTACATTCGTAGTATAAGATGCACCCAAATTTTCAGCCTCTTTTAGGAGGGAAAAAAGTGTGTCTTATACTCCAAAAAATACAGGTAGTTTGCATTCGTTTTTATGTTCTCTTTAAAACTTTTAGTAATACAAAATAGGACTACTTGTATGTCTAACTTGCCAATTAAAGCCACAAATCTCTGGGTGTTAGAAATGATCTCACTCTAAAAACATTCAGAGGAAGGTTGCCATAAAGATCAATAAATTCATTTGCCATTGTTTAAAACGGGAGAAGAATTCACTGCAAATACCTTGGTACAATCAATGTGGCCATCCAGACAATGGCAACTGTTGCATTCTTGATCCCATCGACTCCTGTGAGGAAAGGACTTTCCTTTAAACCAGCAAGATTTTCCAGAGCCTATAACTAAGGAGAAACAAGGGAAGGAAAGGCAGCAATTTAAGAATGGGTAAATTTAACCTATCAAGTTCAATTTGCATGTCATATTGGCAATCACTGATATGCAAGTTGTAAACTTCAATATCTAATTTCTTATTTTAGTTTACAGCTTCAAATTACCTTCTTGGCATCTTGTTCCAGCTCGACCAGCAGGACAAGTACACCTGTAACCATTTATTTCATCAATGCAAGTAGCACCATATGCACAAGGAGAGGATTGGCATTCATCAATATCTAAAGAAAAGGAAAATTCAAGGGGCTTAGAAAAAACAAGTGCTCAATGAAAAATAAAGTGCTCAACAAGTGGCTACTGATATTAGCAACTTTTACTAGAATTTATTCAGATATTGTGTTAGTAGCTGTTTTCCAAACTTATGGCTTTGAGATGCATTGAATTAGATTTAGTCTGAAGATGATGGGTGCCACAATCCACTATATATAGAGGTCTGATGCTAGGGTACCTTTTTAAAAAAAAATGCCTCTTTATATATATTTTTTCCTCCCATCATTTATCCTCTTTCACCATTATAAACTTTCTTTCTCAGGTAAATTACATCAAGCATCCATTTTGTTTGAGACTATATTACTAAGGCAGAAAATATGAAAATTGGTTTTACTTAGTCAACCATCTCCTCCACATAGAAGCCAACTATTTCTAAGTGTTACAAATTAGAGAAAATCCAACCTCTGGAGGAAAATCAGTAGGGTTTCAATTGCGGCAAAGAATGAAACTCTGAGAACCTAACCTGCTTTCTTTTGAAGCCAGTACTTTTAGGTGCAAGAAGAGACAATTAAAGTGAGAGTGTGACAGATAAAACCGTATTTACCAAATCACTAAACTTTCAGAAATCTGTACATAGTAATATTTACCCAGACTCTGGGACTTAAAAGGCTAATGAAGAAAAGTCAGAATTATTTTCAGCTGTAAAGAAAGCTCAGAGACTTTTTGTTCAAACACAAATAAAAACAGGTTGCCAGCAATTCTTTTATAATATAATTGCTGAGCATTCCAGAAAAAGAGCATTCTATTCAAAATATAATCTCTTTCCAAATGGGGTTAAACTTTAACTATAGTCATAGAGGTTGGTCATCTGTGAATGCATAGATATAGAATACATAGAACCCTGTTTGGATCCACCTGAAATTAAGATTTATGTCTGTGCCTTTTAGCAAAGTTAACAAGCCTTGACCTAGATATCTCTAAATGCAGTCTACCATTTGTGCCTCATAGGAAGTCTAGAGTAAATAAGACTAAAAATCTTAGAACTTTGTTTTGTCTGATTTGGGACAAAACAGATTATCTTATGCCTTAGAAAGCTTAAGTTTAAAACAAAAGTAAAACATGTTTGCTTGGAATAGGTTAAGAGGCAACCTCCCCAGTCTAAAAAAAGAAAGGAATCCTAAATTATTAGCTCTGTCCACTCCAATTTATTATGTTAAAGGCCACATTCATGTTACTCCCTGACATGGTAGGAGGAAACATGATTTCCAGGCAAATCATTGTTATTCATCTCTGCTCTTAAGATATTCTGCCCACTATTTCCTCTTCAGTTCCAAAACAAGAAAAGGGAAATAACTGTGATACCAACTGATACCAATTAGGATGCGTTATTTGTATTCATAAATAATAACAATGAATGAACCCATTATTTCTAAGCAACTGTTCTTTTTTAATGGTATCTCTGATTCATAGTTATCAGAGTACTTAATTAATTACTTCAAGGAGAGCAAAAGACTCTATGAGCTAGATACTTGAACTGCTCTGCTAAAAGAAGTATTCTGATAAGCTCACAAATAAGATTAATGATGAGGGATGAACGATATTCGTCAGATGCAGGCTTCTGAATCCTATCAACAACAAAACCCACCTTTAGACTAAATAGACCTGTGCCACTGCAGTTTCCAGATACATTTGAAACATTCAGGCCAAGCAAAAAGCACTCAAGACCCCCATTGCCTCTAATTCAAAATGGCAAGCACTTCATCCCAAAATACTTTTACATTTAAAACATTTGCCAGGTTTCTTCAGAAAATGAATAAAAATAACACTAGTTTCAAAGAGTTTATGCTTGGCCATAAAAATAGGCTTCTTCTTGCCTATGGAGATCTATCTTCTGTCATTCTAATCCAAAAAAGCTGAATTTTGTTTTTAACATTAAGAATTTTCCATGATGACGAAATGGAGAGAAAGGTGCTTAAGAACCAACCATCTTGCTCTTGAAACCCACTGAGGTTCTCCATCTTTTGGAGATGAGCATCATGGATGGAAATTTGGATTTTGAGTATGATGTCACTTTGAATCATATATGGACTGGACCTGATGCTACCACCTAGTTATCTAGAACTTCTTAGAACTCAGAATTCTAGATTACTTAGTGGTGGAAGATCCTGTAAATCAGGGTTCCCAACCTGTGGGCTGCGGCCTATTGATCACCAGGCTGCGTGAGCGTTGGCCAATGCATACGCATCCCCCCCACTCGCACTAGCATATGTGCATAAAGGCACCTGCCCCTTCGCCTCCGGGCCATCAACACAGAAAGGTTAGGGAACTCTGCTGTAAATCATGGATCTGCTATCTTGAGTGGAGATCCCAAAGGAGTACACAATTGTGGAGTTTGTTGGTGCTGCTAACAGCTCTTCCTCTGTTTTACTAATTTTAACAGGGTGTAATTATTATTAACTTCTTGAAAAAATTTATAACATTTAATTAAAACAATAATTCTAACATTTTAATTTTTATAGTTTATATTTTGATGCTTTATTGTACACCAGCCACAGCCCCTCTTTGAGGGAGATGGGCAGTTAAGAAATGTAAAATAGAAATAAGTCAAATAAAAAAAACCTAAAATTAAAACAAAAAGACCGGATACCTCCTCACCAGCAATCAACACGCAGATAAACAGGGATTAACCCCTGGATTAACAACTACACAAACAATCATGCAGTAAAAAAATACCCTAATCAGGGGTGGGATTCAATTTTTTTTACTACTGATTCTGTGGGTGTGGCATGGCTTGGTGGGCATAGCAGGGGAAGGAAACTGTAAAATCTCCATTCCCTCCCCACTCCAGGTGAAGGTTACTGCAAAATCCCCATTTGCTCCCGACTGGGACTCTGGAGACAGATAATAGATGGGGGAGGAGCCAGTCAAAGGTGGTATTTACCAGTTCTCCGAACTACTCAAAATTTCTGCTACCAGTTCTCAGGAACTGGTCAGAACCTGCTGAATATCACTCTGACCCTAATCAAGAAACAACCAATTCAGGCTAACATTCTAGCAGTAAACAAAAAGAAACTGCCAAGAAGAAAACAATACCTCCACCAATGTTGACAAGGAAAGCTATTGTATAAAACCAGAGAAAAAAACCCACTCCCTTCTAGCACTGAACGTGTTACCTACTCAAGTAATCCCAAAGGTGCTGTTCAAAAGGCAACTGGACTTTCTTGTTTTTCCCCCCTTGAAAACACTTCACTGCTTATCCAGGAAGTTTCTTCAGTTCTTGGATCAGAAGTGAAACATTTTCAAAGAAAAAAAAGCAATTTCAAAAGGCAAGTCCAGTTGCCTTTTGAACAGCACCTTTGGCATAACCATGACCTGGATGACTGAGAATCTCCATTGACATCTAGTCAGATAATGAAATGTCTGCAACAGAGCACCAAGAATTCCACAGTTCAAACCTGAGCTACATATATTCTCTTCTATTGTTAATATAGTATGCTCACAAGACATCACAAATAAAAAGATAAGTGCTAATAGTCATGCTTGATGTAAAATACAGTGCAGCAATTTAAAGTAATATTTTTTGATTGATGTGATACTAAAAGATCAGGGCTTCTCAAGACCTTAGTAAGGCCATAAGCAAGTTTTTAGAATGGAAGCTAGCTGGAGAAAAGCATCCTTGGCTGAGAGAACAAAAGATGGTGAGTAGGTGAGAAACTTTGGACATATGTGTCAGGGCTTTCCAGGGTGATTGTTCTAAACATAAGAGAGACAAAGTGTGCTTATTCAGTGAAGGGAATCTGTCCCTGCACTCCTTGTATTTGAAATAAAGCAGCATTCAAAACTCATAGTCCCAAAACAGGGGAGAAACATTTTAAGAGGTGTGTATCCCAATATAAACACAGAAATGACAACTGAGATAAAATTGTAATTAGTAAAAAAATAAAAATGGAAAGATTTGAACTGCAAATAACAAATGGAACTATGGAAGTTGAAAAATAATTTAAAAGAAATAGAATTTAAATCAAATTCTATCTAATAACAGAGCGCCATATTTGTAAGATAAACATCAGCATCAATGAATAATTCAATTAGTTTCTGCTTCATTATTTGAGGTACAGCTGACTAAACTTAATGCCTGGGTGAGGGTAAGACATGACAACAGCGTGAATTTTTCACTCCTTTTTCTATACAGATACTTACTAATTCTGCAGTCAGGACCAGCAAACCCAGGTGCACATTCACAGCGAAACCAATTCACACCATCAACACAGATGCCTCCATTGTAACTGTAAAAATGATAAATCTATCATCGCAATGAAGGCTGTCAACAGTTTTTCAAGCTGAGAGAACATTAGTTCTTGTATAAAATAATGTGCTGAAATTCAAATTTATTTCTATCCATAGTCACTGTTTTACTAGTCAACATTGCAAAATTCAAGTAGTGTAGTTAATGTATGCCTATTTAATAAAACATTTGTGTTTTCTTAATTTTGTTAATTTAAGCTTAGTTAATTGAATATTCAATTACACTGAGCAAAGGACTTCTATTAACAGAAGCAGCATGTAAAGAATTTTAATAATGGGTAATAACAACTTTGATTTAAACTCCCCAAATTCTATTAAAGCTGAGGAAACTACATTACATTTTATAGGAATATAGAATTGCCAAGAATTGCCAATGACTTAATGGCACACAATCAAAAGTACTGACTCATGAAGGGACATTGGGGAACTGTAATAATGAAGATGCAACTAAGAAGTATTTTCTCAAAAATCTGGGAAAATACTGCATGTAAAGCTATGTAGCTGGAAGAAAATGTTCAATTGTATATTTAAGCATTTAATGCTGGTGCACAAAAGCAGAAAGTTCAAATGGAAATTTGCAAAGAGGCAAGCTAATACTGAGGTAGAACTATGATAAGTACATTACTATACATATAGTCAGAATTATTATAAATAAACATGAAATCAAAACAGATGTATCAAAAAGAATACTTTTTTCAGAGTAAGCTTAATACTGTGTGATAGTGGAAAAAGCAAATGTATTACCCTCATCTATATATACAATTATTTACAATTTTGTCAGTTGCTTTGTAAGTGGCCATAGAAGGATGAATGTCCCAAAAGGCAGAATACAAATTGAATGAAAAATTAAACACATGATAAACCCATGCCTAGGAATGAATATTTACACTCACATGCTTGCACTTATATCTCGCTTCAAAACCAGTATTATATGAAAGGTATAAACAATGGTGTGCGCTTCATGCTTTAAAAGCTAATGAGTCAAGATTCATAATGTTTTGACTTTATTTGTAACTAAGATACCTGCTCTAGTCTTTTACACTGTAAAATACATAAAGTTTTTAATTGTAGAAAATCTGGGCATGAAAAATCTTGCTTGCTTCCTCTTCATGTATAAGCATGCTATCGCTTCACTAAATTATACAAATGTAACCTATAGCTTTCAAATAGAGAAAACAAAATTTATTTAGATCACTATAGATCCTTTTTGGACTCAAAATCAATGGTTAGATCAAAATGGAAATAAGAATTTTTGGAACAATATGATTAACCTCCCTAACTTGATTACTTCCAATTATGTTAAATTACAATTCCCTGATAACATTAACAATGTATTCTGGAAGCTGCATTCAATACATATGGAAATATCAGTGTCTGATGGAGGGAAATACTACATTAGTTTTTCAGAAACACAGGTAGTTCGCAACTTATGACTGGTCATTTAACTATCTTCCAATAGCTACTTATGTTTTTGAAGTGATGACCACTGCACATCCTCCCCATGGTCATATGATTGCATTTTGGGCACTTGACAACTGGCCCACCTTTATGGCTATTTGCAGCAGCCCATAGAAAGCTGTTTTATTTTTGCCAATTTCCAGTGTTTACTTCTGGTTTCTGGCAAAAAAATGCCCATTGGGGAAAACTGAATTGCTTAATAATCACAGCTTCACTAAATAATTGCTGCAAAAAATGTCAAAAATTGGATCTGGTCATGTAATTCCTCTGGTCATGTAAACCCACCACAATTGTTTAAAATTGATAAGAAGATTCTGAATCAAGATCATTTATTTTTATTGCTGAATTAGGGTATTTAAAAAAAGAATTATCACAGAATACTCACCATGGGTGTGGATTGCAATCATTAATATCTAAAAAAGAAAAAAGTGAAATAATTAGTCATCTGAAGTATATAAACACTATTTAATATAGACCATATCTGAGCAATTCCATCTAATTTTTGTGCATATACAAAGTTTCTGTACAGTATGTACAAAATCTTTTTCCCAACAACATACAATAGTAATGGCAATTCTATACATATAGCCCAATTTGTTTTTATATGTAGTCATAGTAGTATCAATTCTAAAGCTATACTCGTGCATTGTTAAATATGTAAACAGGAAACTCTTTTTCATATTAAAACTTGGATGATGGGAGTTAAACCCTTGTCTGCTAGATTTATATTCCACGTTTTCTCTGGGAGCTGTAAGTGGATTCTCTTTTCATCACAAGAAGTGACATTTGTTGGCTTGAGAGTTTGTTACTGGTCCAAAGTTAGTTTCATAGTTAAAGAGGGACTTGAGCCTGGGTCTGCTCAGTCTTAGGCCAATATATGAGCTTATGTGAAACACATTTCTTCCCAAGCCTCATTCATTGCCTCTAGTTGGACTTATTTTCAATAATTTTAATAATAATTTTCAAGAATTTAGGAAAAATAGTTTTAAAAGTGAGATCATAATTTTTTAAATATTATTAATAAATGATAAATAATGATCTACTTAAAAGTATATTTTCCAGTCTTACTTTATAGATACAGTACATGCAAAAGTTTTTACAAGAAATCCAAGTTTGTTTTTGATCTTAGAACACTGGCCACAAAAATATTAAGATGACTTCTAGAGGTTTTAAAGCAGTTCTTCCACAACTGGCATTCTCCAAAGGCTCCTATGCTTATGAGCCCCTTCCCAACATTTCTAATTAACATAATAGATAGAAATGATGAGGTATGACAAAATGAGAAAGTGTTGACTTGGGGAAGCAGATCTAAGTGTACACCAGATTATTCAGACCATTAATGCAGGGATATTATCTGTGTTGCATTCCAATAAATAAGTGGCAGAGATGATGGTACTTTTAAACCTTTACACCAATTAGCATAACAAAATGTTATGCCACAATGAAGTACAATGCAATTCATAAAGAAGTCAACTCTTATCTACCGTTTACATTGAATAATTCTAACAATCATCACTGTTTGTACTTTATAGCACAAAAAATCATAATCAAAAGAGAGTTTATTAAAATAATTTCAATGTTAAAAATTGGAAGATTTAGATCAGGTGTAAAATTTTAAGCAACTTTTGTTGAGTTAAAAACTGAAGCTTAATCACACCTAAGAAACCCGGTACTATGTATCAGAATGCTAGTATAATGTTCAAATATAATATTAAACTACACTTTTTTGATAAAATGTTTAATTCAATATGTAAAAAACTTTTAGTACAAAACTCCACTCTTAAGTATCCATCATAATAAATTATCTTGGGTATACTACAAGACTTAGAACATTGTATTAATACAAACAATAATTACACTTACTCTGGGTACATGTGCGTCCTTCCCAACCATCTTTACAAATGCAAGAAAAGGAATCTCCACTGCCAACACAAGTTCCACCATTCAAACAAGGATTAGGAATACAGCTGCTGTTCTTAGCTATAATAGAATTTTTAAAAAGTTTTTTTTATAACCTTCAAATATGACTTCTGGGAAGTCAAATAAATAAATAAATAAATACTCTAAATTTTCTTAGTTTTAATTAAACCTCTTTAGGTCTTCAATCATTTTTAAGAATATAGAGGGATTCTGAGACCAAAATATTTCAGAATCAGTATTCTAAACTATTCAAAGTATTTAATTTTGTCAAGTTTATAACTAGTAACTTAACCATTATTTATGCCTATCTACAGTATACTGAGGTAACTTTAATAATTATTTCAACCCAGCTCCCACGGTGTTATTGTAAAATATAGGTGGGCATTATAAAATTTATATTTATATATTTGGCACCCATTAAATTCTGAGAGGCCTAAAACATAAAAATATTAAAAACTTCAAGTATAAGATAACAAAGCTAAAATACAATAATTAAGGCAAGATGGAGTCAGATTTCTATACATTTCCTGCCTCAAAATATTGAGAAATGATACCTTTCATTTGGAATAACGACAATTAAGAGAGCTTTGAAGCCATTAAAAAGGATTGGTATCCTTAGGACTGATTATTCAATTCTACCCTAATGGAGGATAACCATCTCAATTCCCTCTTTTCCCACCCACAGCCTTCATTTTTATACCAAAACAGCATCCTCAAATACAAACAACACTACATACATAGTGTGTATACATAGCAAGACTTTTTCTAGATCACAGAATGAAGGAACTTATATTAGCTTCTCAGCCAAGTCATTATCTCAATTTAGAGACAATATAAGTAGATAAAGCACTTACCAATATTGCAAGTGCTTCCTTTCCATTCTGGAGGACAAGAGCATCGAAAAGTGTCACCATCATCGTAACATGTTCCTCCATTTGTACAAGTATTTGCGTCACACTGGTACTTACCTAAAATATCACAAAAGCAAAATTAAAGCAGCCTATCAAATATACTATATAATTCACTGCTAAAAAAGGTAGGGATATTTTCTGTTACATGGGCTTATGTACACTATTAGACCTATTATAATTCAACTTACTTTCTATTTCAGCTGTGCAGTGTTTCATATTGAAAGACAAGAACACCTCTCTTCTATTTTAAGGAGCTGCAGAGAGGTACTCCTAACTCATATGAAGCACCATTTTGTTTTACCTGATTTGAAGCACTATTTTGCTGCACTGCCCTAAACAAAATAATCTGTGAAAATAATTTCAACTGGCATTTTATAAATATTAATTTTAAATGGTGATTAGCTAGAAGTTATAATTGATATTTTGGTATTTGATTATACTCTTCCCTATATCCACATCGTTTCAGTTGTTTTTCTTTTTTCCATCACATTTTTTTTTTGCAATTCTTAAAAAGTTTTCTTTTCAACTTTTGAATATTTTAAGCAGTAAACCACCTACAACACACTTACTTGAATGGCATGTTTTCCCCTTCCAGCCGTTTTTGCATGCACAATAGAAGTCATTCTCTAAATCAATGCACTGGCCCCCGTTGTGACATGGATTTGGTGAGCAGTCATTAAAATCTGTAAAATGAATAAAGAATTGAACAAAAAATGTCTGTGAAAAGAAGAATCTTCATAAATAAACAACAATCCATTAAGCCAAACTTAATCTAGTCTCATTAATCTGGATTTAAATGCTATAGATCCCTGAATAACTTTGAGTAAATTAATGTGGGTCACAATTTAATCTCTATGATGCAAATCCAAATTCTGTTAATTAAATTGCAATCAACAAACAACAACTGCTGGGTTTATACAGTATGATAAGTTAAAACCAAACTGAAATATTTTATTTCTTAACTCGGTAGAGAATCAGTGTAAAGGTACTGGACGAAAGTGGAAGAGGACCAGCTTCAAGTTCCCACTATCTATGTGGTAATCAAAGTCAATCGCTCTATCCAACAAAAGCCTATCTCACAAAATAAATAGCTTATTATAGAAAAGATTGAATGAAGATTTGCAACAAAATGCTATCATTGTTACTGACGTAAAATGTATTTGATATTTTTATTTTGAAATTTGTTGATTTGAGACAATTATATTAATCACAAACTGATCAGAACTAGAACATTATAACCATCCAAAATTCAAGTTTTTCTTAACATGAGATTTTAAAACATCAAATTCTGTCTGACTGGTTTTCAAGATAATATTGACTGTCTCAGATTAACTAGAAATTCTTGTCAACTTTGATGATTCTTCTAATTCTGGATGGATTTTTAATGATCTTTAACTTTAATAAATGTTTTAAAGTATGTTTGATACATGATTATTAGGATATATAATCCTGTATCTATAATAATAGTATAATAGAGGAATGATTTTTCTTCTTAAAAATGCACATTTTATCTACTTTGTATAGTCTTTAAATCCTTTTTATTTCTTCCCCCAGTTCTATTCTTCTGAATCTTTAAATATAAAGTAAAGTAGTTCTAATGTATCTTGACATGGGATTGAGAATTAAGAATAGAAATCCAAAATTTCTTTTTTCACCATCATAAATAAAATCCCTAAAAACTGCAAGTGACAAAACTATTTCAATGGCTAACTTAAATATATTAATATTTAGCTATGCTTACTAATGTCACACAATTTTCCTTCCCAGCCACTCCGACAGAAGCATCTGAAATCATTGACTTCATCTATGCAGGTTCCACCATTCTTGCAGGGTTTCTCAAGACAGTCATCAATATCTAAAGTATAATAATACAAAATTACTAGATTACTATCTGTTTAATATTGACTGTTTGGAAGAAACAGAAATACCTTCAACAAAACTCTTCAACAATCGTTCAAAATTAATAAGTATAAAACAAATATGAAATTAACTAAGGAACAAAATGTTCCATTTGTTTCAAATAATACTGTACCTCAAAAGATCCTTTCTAAATTAATCTGGTGCTTAACTGAGCCCAATGTGTTGAGTTTTGCTTTTCTACTCCAACGAAATAAATCTGATGTGAGTACTATTTTTTTTGTTCAAAAAGCGACCATGTAACACATGTTTATTTAAAGAGTCTAAAATCCAGCTACATTTAAGATGTTATCTGAGTGGGCTCTTGCTTTGTGAAGTTTTTATTACTTTGTGGGGTTTTCCATAATCTATAGTTTATTGCAGAAGACGAATCACAATTATAAATGCTATGTATGTCTCTTAAAAGTTTTACTACAAAACTTAATTTTATCAAATATGGTCAAGTGTAAAACGGCAGGTTGTGGGCCACGAAACCAGATACCAAGCTGTTCTGTTTCTTATTTTCTCTCTGAGCTCTCTTCACTCAGCAGTGATTTTTATCATTGCTGCTGTAAAGATAAAACAAGCTGGAAATACTTACCAAAAATCAATCTAAAGATTCTGATCCATTCTTAAACGCTGGAGACCTTATATACTGAGTAGTATAGATCTACAATTTTGTGTTCCTGCACATATACTGTGGACCTTACACGTTTCTTAAGAGGTCCCTAAGGGGGTGTGCATAAGCGCATCAGCGTGCCTACCATCCCTGTCCTTCTGTCCCCATTTATATGTACTCATTTTATGTGTTTAGGGGTATGTTTAGCTTATTTATATCCATTTATTTGTGCCATTTTTTCATGTGTCCATGTCTATGTCTATACTGACACTTGTTTCCTTGTACTTGTAGACAAATAAATAATATATCCTATATCCATGCAATGTACTTTTCACTATGAAGTGCTTTTTTTAAAACAAAACCTTGATATCACTGAGAAAGAGCAAAAGTGAGCTCTTGTAAATTTGCCAAATAATAACAATCTAGTCATTATGCAATGGATCTTTAAACAGCTCACCAATGAATAAATATCATTTAGTATTTGTACAACAGAGAAGCTGTTTATGCAAAGATACTTGCCCATCACCCTATTGACAGCAAATGGCTTCTACTCAGAGGAATAGTCACTTATGATCACACTCCAAGTCTTCAACTAACTTAGACCTCTAAATCCTATTATGTACCTATGGAATCACTTTAAACAGTTAAGAAATAATGTTTTATAAATTAAGCCCAAGTACTTGAGCCTTGTTTTTAATAATATAATATATATATATATATTTACATACTTTCATGACAGTACGTTCCAGTAAACCCCTTTTCACAGGCACAAGTAAAATTTCCTCTTGGTTGACTGATGCAGCGTCCATGAGGCCCACATACGCTTGATGAGATTAAACGAATGCCATTCTGAGTAGCATTTGTGAAGACTTCTATTGTACAGCTGTCTATTACTAAGAATAAGAGAAAATTAGGCATATAAGATACCTTCTAGGAATAAGGCCTCCATAAGCCTGTGGTTTATTAATTCTGGCACAAAAATATTTCATTTAGTCCTCATATTTAAGTTGCACTAATATTTAGCAACACAAACCAACAAAAAAGTATCTTTATGACACATCCTGGCATGGATTAGGGATTAGATACATTCTAAATATTACTTGCTTGTACTTAGTATATGACATATAATGCTAACCATTATTATTTGAAAGAATTCGAACTGTATTAGAATTTTCTCTCTGTATGATCTTTTAAATCTGCTTTAAATAGTTCCCAGTTCTCTGAATCAGATTTGGAGAGACAAAAAGAAGCTATAGAAAGATAGAAAATGTGATCTACTTCTACGGTCTATTTAACTGACACTCAAAACAGAATTCAATCTACTGCTGGGAAACAAGTTTGATAATGCAAGCAAGGTAAGAGCAAGTGTATAAGAAGATTATATCTCAGTTTTTATCTAAGAAAAAATGACCAACAGATCTTCTATAGATAAGTAAAATAATTCATGCTCATCTTCATATATTTACTTTCTATAGAAGGCTTGTTATTTTCCTTTCTTACTGTATTGATTTTATTTATTTTTAAATCAAATTTATACGCATTTAGGTTTGTCCTTCATATTGTTAAAATCTGTAATAATAATTAAGAAAAATCACTGAACACGATTATTCCCTGAAAGAATCCCATTATTATAAGATTTCCAGCATTTGGCTACACAGTCAAAATTTCATAGGACAGACAGTACCTTTACAAGAGTTATTTTTACAGTGATCCTTGAGGTGAGAGCAGTTCTTTCCATCATAATCATCAGAGCAAGCACAATAATAGTCTTCTCTCAGATCATAACACTGTGCTCCATTTTGGCAAGGGTTAGGCTTACAGAGATCTATATCAATCTACAAGAGATTTAAACTGCGTTGTTAGTTTTGTAACAATATTCCACAAGATAGTTATTCTCATTTTTATAGATTAGTTAGAGAAGTGGTATGTCGCTAAAATTAAGTTTTAATTTATATCAAGTATTCAACCTCTAGATGAATATCCTGACACATGGAGGTCAAAGTAACTTAAATGGGGATCTCCCTTCATTGTATTGACCCAATAAACATTTGAATTAAGTTTGGCGTGTGAGGGACTGAATTTTCATGGCTAAAGGCAGTCTTAAATCTGTATCTTTCCAATCCTAATCCAGTTTATTAATCATTAAAGCACACTGGCTGAATGCATTACTCTAAGAATTTTAGTTCAATAATTAATGTTATTAATCTATTTCTCTATCATACAATCTCTAATACACCTGCTTTTTACTATGCATCAAACTAAGCCTAAATTCTAAAACAGACAGATAGACCATAATTCTTATCTGAAAGGCTTCTTATAGAATCTTCAGGTAAAATGCATCTCTTAATATTTATTTGGTACTGAGCTAATTTATGTATGGCTGAGCTGCTATGCATTTGAAACCACTACAAAGCTAATTTGTTTTTATAAAATCTGTAGTTGTGTGCAGTTTGTGGGACCATTTACAGAAATTTATTTACATCCTATTCCTTATGCAGCAGCTAGCAAGTTTTCCCGGGAGAAGGGTAGCATGATTGTATTTTGTATTTATTAGTTTGTCAAACATGTACAATGTAAACATCAATATGAATGAAAGAAATGATTACAAATAAATGAGGACAGCAGGATAGGGACGGTAGGCATGATAGTGCCCTTATGCACGCCCCCTTTACGAACATTTTAGGAATGGTTTTTTCCCCAATCTGTTTCCTCAAAAGAACTGCTAGGATTATTTTTTGCAGAAACAATTATTTTCAAATTGCTTTGGAATTCTGTGGGTAAAAAAAATGTAGAGATTATTCTAGGGGGTGGTTCTTAGAAAATATTTTGATTTCCAAGCTAACTATTTTAATTACTCTCTGCCAAAGCGATGTAAATTTGAAATTTATTTTGCTCATGAGAGCTGGACAAGCCCTTTTACTCAATTGACAGTTAATGTAGCTTTGGGGTGGAAATATATTACTTATGGCTTGTTGTAAAATGAGACACAAGTTTGTTTAATTGCATTATAGGTATATTTAAAGCATCTTGAAGGTGATTTGTTACTATCATGATGAAGGTGACAACATTTAAAAATCCTGTAACTACAAAAAATATTGAATTACACTTATAAATCATTCTAAGGAACTGTAATCTTAATGTAGTTCTTTATGTCAACTAAAATGTTTTAAGAAAGCATATTTGCATTAAGCTTTTCCACAAATGTCACCTGTTAATCAAACACATAAAAACACAACAGAACTATATTACAGCATTAAAACAGTTACCGTATTTTTCTGAGTATAAGACGCACCTTTTTACCCCCAAAAAGAGGGTGAAAACTTGAGTGCGTCTTATACA
>JANHFT010002821.1:396230-412648 GCA_032467955.1 Pseudoxenodon macrops | reverse complement strand
AAAAAAATATTATAATCATTTCCAGAAGATACTAGAAAAGTTTTAATGAAAAAAGATTACAATTTAAAAAAAAAACATTCCAGAAGTTTTCTAAAAAGAATAACTGGGTCAAAGGAATTTATTTATTTTGTATGACTCCTATCTGATACAGATAGACCTTGCTTAACAAATATTTGTTCAGCAACTGGTTGAAACTATGATGCTGCTGAACAAAGGGACTTACAACCTGTGTCGTACTGCAGTGCCCGCTGCAGAGGCATGATTGCGACTGGGTGGTCCTCTCCCAATAACTGATGGGATTCAGTTATCAACAGCAATAGAAACTGTGATGTCACTTACTGATGGAAATTCACGTCTCAATTACTGTCACAACTCAAGGACTACCTGGGTACATTACTGAAAGTATATTCTTGAATGGCTGCAGGCTATCCATTTGAATCTTGAACTCTTTGCTATATTGTCCAAATATGAACAATTGCTACAGTGTTATTTGTCTACAAAGATATAAAAAAATAAAAGACAAATGCTGTCAGGATCCAATTATGATCATCCTGATAAATTTTAAATTTAAAAGGTTGTTCAAAGATCATAAAATAACACAAAAATTACCTTGCAAGTCCCTCCATTTTGGCACTGCTCATGACAATAATTAACATCTGTGGATAAAATAGGAAAATCATAAAAATAATGGAAAAATAACGGAAGTAGACTGAAGCTTAATTAATGACATCTGTTGATTTCAAATATTCAAACTGATGTTTTCCAGAGGAAAGGAAATAAGATTTTTATAAGTGATGCAAATTTGAAAGAGCCCAAATCATAAAGTGAAGCAATGTTTAAAACAAATAGTTGCATGTGAGTAATTTCTCAGAAACTTTGAGTTAGTTCATTCCACAATTCAAAAGCTAAGGCTTTAGATGCAAGGAAGTATGTGATAAAGTGTCACCGTAAAGATTTGTAGAAACGTTAGGTTTGGAAATGATACATAAGCATTAATTTAAGATTGTCTGCTTTTAGTCTATAAATAAAGAGACCCTTAGGGTCAAGTGTATACACTAAATATTAAATACTGACTGATATGACAATTTACTCCTTTCCATCCTGGAATGCAGTCACAATAATATCCACCAATAAGATTTTTGCAAGAATGGGCATTAAGACAGGGTTTCCCTTCACACTCATTAGCATCTGTGAAAGAAGAGAAGAAAAGCAGAGAGTGAAGAACAAACCCAGAAAGAGACTGCCCTTGCACCAAAGCAAAGCTTCCATGCTTTCCAAATATCAGCTACATTTCATTCGCTACTTTAATAGTAGCAAATTGATAGTGCTGATATTTGCAATATGCATGCTGCATTCTTTGCCCTAGGAAAGCCTCGGTGACTGTTTAAATAAAATCCAGGGAAATAGCTGTAATAAAAATGATCTGAACAGGTTACTTTTTCAAAAACCAAACCAAAGCAAACCAATCACCAATTTTGGCAGCTGCATTAGGAAATTTTCAACTAACAACTTAATTATGGATTAGATGCAGAATAGCCAACAAATGTGGACACCGAGGATATTGAATGGCTATGCAGCCTTTTTAAAGAAAGGTTAGATATCAGCATCTATTCTACCTCTTATGCAACTATTCAATCGCTTGCTCAACAGAAAATTGATTATAATATCTGGGGCATTAAGATAAGTGCTCTCACTGACCAGATTCTCCTCTAATGTCATTACCTATTTCCCTGGCAAAACAATGACTGTGGGTTTTTTTGTTAACTCCAGTCTGAATTATGCATTCAAAAAGAATCTGCCCAAACATCTGTATAGAAAGCTCCATGTTTCTGAGGAATCCTGCAGCATGCACATACCACAATCATGAAATGAGTCAAGAAAATGAAGCAATAAGGAAAACTGAATGACCACGTAGCAGGAACAAAAATACAGCAGCTTAAACATTTACACATGCCTAATTTAGCCATTGTTATTTTGCCAAAGATAATTATCTATAGCAGGGAGGAATGCTACATATGAATTTTGATTAAATGTAGTACAGTATATGGATCCTGCATTCAAAAGATAGTGACATTTTACAACCTGTTTCATATGAGCAGTAGCTAAATAATATTTCAGCAAAGATTGCTGTAAAATTTAAAACAAAATATTTTTGAAGTAATAATTTGAGTTACTTTTAAAATGCTGACTTACCAAGATGGCAGGTTGCCCCAATCCACTGTTGTGGACATATACATTCAAACCCATTAATGCGATCGACACAAGTACCACCACTAGCACAAGGGTTGGATGCACATTCATCAATATCTGGGGAGGGAAACAGTTGTCTGAGATAGCTTTAGAACTATAAAGTATCTTTCAAGCAAAGAAAGGCGCTAATTTAATTTGACACGTAATTCCAGAGCTGTCTACAATTGTCAAAACTGGCAATAAAGTAAAAAAATAAAAATAAAAAGAGGTTCAAATCCTAAAACAGGGTTAACATAGTTTTTAAAAAATCTCAATCAAATAAGAAAAGGGAAAATACTGGCCTGTTCATCCAATGTGAGGAGTTCCACACATTTTGCATCTTTGTCTCATCTATTGTGGTTCTCCCCTTCATCATTACTACTTATTTTCTGATAAATTATTTTACTACACACTTTTTTTAAAAAAAAAGAGAAGTTGCATCCAAACTTTATGGGCATATTTAGAATTTTGTTAAGGACTGTATAACTTCATATACTGCCATTGGGAAAAGAAATGAACTAATTCAGAAAAAGGCTATATGTTGTATTTTCTAGTAAATAAACTGATGAGGATCCTTTCTATCAATCCTAAAATCACTTATCTTTCTCATTCTTTGTCTCTTGGATAGATTGCTACCATTGTTAAGCACTGTATTGTAGCCACATACCATAATAATTTTAAGGCATGTTTCTGGGTGGGATTTTATTTAGTTTTAATTGGAAGAATCTAAAAGAAAATGAGATGGATAAGGATGACAGAGGGGAGTCCATGTGTGAATTGCAAAAATGGGCACTTCCTTCAAGATATCGCTAAGGGAATGGCAATTAAGTCACAATAAATTTTTGAGCACCAAAATGAGTTTTTTATCAGCAAGGTTCAAATATTAGCACTCAGACAGTACCTACCAATTGCACATGTTGGTCCACTCCATCCTTTAGGACACTGACATTTAAACCCGGATGAGATTTCATGGCAAATTCCGCCATTAGCACAAGGATTTGAAACACAAGCATGCTCAGCTATTGGGGAAAAAAATAATAGTTTTTAAATCCAGGCTGAAACCCTATTTATAGTTTCTCTATAAGAAAAGTCACCATTAAATTTCATACATTTAGAGCACGGGTGTCAAACTCACCGTGTCACATTGCCATCATGTGATGGTTCGTGACATGTTTCCCATTCGTGGAGCTAGGGTGGGCGGGGCCTGCTTGTGATGCATCTGGCCCACGGGCCGTCGGTTTGACACCCCTGATTTAATGTGATCCCATATCTGCCAATTTCATTTTCTGTCACATTTCTTGTTTTTCTACCTCGCTTTTTTCTTAATCTTTGACATATTCAACAGGACTGATTACAATTTTTGTGTATGTTCATGAATATTTTGTAGATTGCCAGTGTGCTTCCGGATTCAATTCAAGATGTTGGTTATCACTTTTAAAGTCTTTCTGGCAGGTTTTCGGTCCAGGATATCTGAGAAACTGCCTCATCCCATTGGGATTAGCCCAGTCCACTTGCACTGGCAGAAAAGGCATACTGCAGACCCCATCAGTAAAGAAATTTTGGTTGGTGGAGTTCAGGAGAAGAACCTTTTCTGCCATGTTTCCTACTGTTTGTTCCATCCTGCCCCTCCCAAGGTGAGATCTGCATTCTTTCTGGCCTTCTGAAAGGGCTTGAAGACCTGGCTCTGCCAGCTGGCCTGGAGCCCCAATGGAACAGTGGCATCCTGGAAGTGGTTAATTGATTAGACAGACTATAACTACTACTCCCTCTCCACGTACATTGCTCCCTTCTTCTGATCTTGGTTAATTGAATTTTAATTGAATTTCAACTGATATGTGCGGTTTGTATTGTTTTAAGATTTTATATTGTATTTTAATGATACGACTGTAAGCTGCCTAGAGTTGCCTTGGCGAGATGGATGGCATAAAAGTTTAATAATAAACAATAATTATTTTTCTATTGTTTTCATACTGTATATATTCGTAAGATGAACATACTTTCCAACATTTCTCTATTATAGCTTTAGTGTATTTCCCATCATTATTTTATATAATTTGGGGATTATCTAAAACATAAATGTCATTTGTAAAAAGCAAATTCTAGTTCGCAAATATGTGCTAAGTTATCTATAATTTTTTGAAGTACAGATGAACGCTTTCATACAAGACAGTGAAGATAACAGAAATTCATTTATTCCTAATGCAGACAGGGAAAAGGAATAAGCCATACATTCCAGTCTTTTTCCAAGACTGTTATTAATTAATGAAATTCCTGGAATAGGAAATGTATTATTAACTGTATGTACCAATTTCACAGTTCTTTCCAGAGTAACCATCTTGGCAAGCACAGCTATATTCATCTGGTTCTGTATTCATGCAGGTTCCACCATTCACACATGGATGATGATTTCCACAATAGTTTAAATCTAGGCAGAAAAGGGAAGATTAAAGTAAAATAACACATAAGGTACAAAATTTCATATGAAGGTCTTTTCAAATATGTTAAAATACTTTTGTAGCTCTAACATACACACTGTACATCCATATCTACATTCTCATTTAATGCATCTGATTTCATCTAAGCTATTGCATATACTATTATTTTTGTGGCATTTATGATGGCAAATATAGAAAAATTCATCAAGCTACAGAACTATATGTTACAGGAAAGTTACCTGACACAAACAATATTCTGCTGAATGCTCTTAAGTAAACATCTTTACATAAACAAGTGCTACTATATTTTTGTTAACCTTGAAGTTTAAAATATTTATTACAAATAGAAGTGCAATACCTTTGTTGCAGAGCAGGCCACCCCAGTTGGTTTCACATTTGCATTCCCATGGGTTGTTGCAACTCCCATGAGCACAGCCTGGGTAGGGGACACAATCATCGCAGAATTGCCCCTGCCAACCATAATTACACCTAGACATAAGTGCATATTAAATGTTAGCAATATGTTAATTAACTACAATGTTCATACAATTTTAAGCTGCAAATTTGCATTCAATCATTTTGTATAAGCAGTCTTTAACAACAACGAAGCATCTAGCCACCATGGATTGCTGTAATCTTAAAAACATACGTATCTTACTATACCTGACATAATGACATATGTCAGTGAGAAATTACAAAACTACATATGTGCAGGATTTTTTAAAGTATCAATGGCCCTTCTTATATAAATTAAAAATATTCTGGGTTGCTAGCAGCCTGCCTGATTTATAATTTCAGCATTCATCAGGAGCTAAGTTTTGCTTACCAATGTTTAGGTTTACTTTGAGTACTAAGGACAATTTTAAAAAAACCACCATCTTTACTTTATCATTTTGATTATTTTAAAATATGTGTGAATGTGCCATTGTTTTAATCTGTAGCTAAGAGATTGTTATAAAACATTTTCAATGCTGAACGCAACTCATTGCCCTCTCTATTTCTTATCCTTGAAAGTCCTCCCACATCAGATAACAGTAAAACATTTATGATGTCCACTGTCAATTATATTATTTATTAATTAAATTTACTGGCTGCCTATCTTACTACAGGTTAATTCTGGGTGGCTTACAATGTTAAAAAAGATAAAACTATAGGAAACATAACACCAATAAAATATATAAAACTATAAATTAACTAATTAGTATCATTTTTATAATATTGGTTCCAAAGTAAATGTATAAAGAACTATTTTTTTTGAATTCCACATCATGTAGATTATAAAGATAGTTCATGTTGCACTAGAGAGAAATCTCAAGAGAGGGAAGATTCATTTCTTGTTCATTCTCAATTCAGTTTGCATTCAAGGACCCCACATTTATTGGATAACAAGCTAATTAAAAAGCAGTTGCCAAAAGCTTTTAGTTTTTTAATCATATGATAATATCAAATAGCAAAGCTATTGAGCTAAAAATAAAAATATGCAAGAAAAATAGATTATGCTAGTGGTTCCTATTAAGTAGGTTGTAACTCAGGATGCAAACAAAAAAGATCAAAATATTGCGATTACTTGGAAATATTTAGTTTTCAGCTCTAGGTGTATTAATTTGCTTGCTCTATATATGTAAATGAAACACTGCACTTGAATACAAGAGGGCAGTGAGAACAAAACTGATCATGAGTTCTGTTTTCTCTGTTACTCTAAGTTTTATTTCATTTTATTTTAAGGCTGCCCTAAATGCTCTATTTGAGCACAGATGGTATATAATACTATTTTAATTTGTACAATCGACAACAATGTCTATATTTGAAAATATAAACATATGTGCCAAATTTATTACTAGTTGCAATACAATTTTGTAAAAAGTATCATTTGAAAAATAGAAACAATCTCTCAAATTCAGAGATTTGTTTAGCGATTAAGCATTTTCTCCACAAAATTACTATATGCCAAAAAAGATGGTTTGGCAGTTAGTTAGATAACAAGGAGATTCAGTTTCCTTAGCCACAAAGACTCACTAAGTAACTTTGGGCCAATCCTTTTTTCTCAATCCAACCCACCTCACAAGATTATTGTTTAGGAGAAAAATAAATGAATTGTATATACTGCTTTGAAACAAAAAACAGAATGTAAATCTAATACATATCGACATAAACTTCATACTGAGAGGAATATTACCTCTTTTTGAAAGAAGTGATAGTGAGTCCTGTCCCAAGAATCTATTATTTGTCAAGATAGGCTGGATAATTATACTCTCTAACCCTCCCATTGGGAGAAGATTATGGAAAATGTGATATGTATTAGATATGCAATTATAGAGAATCTTGGAGGAAGTAGCTTTCAGTACCACAGAACACAATATCCTTCTGAACCATCTTCAAAGTTTACAATGGCCCACTGAATTATAATGTTTCTCCCTCTTCCTGAAGTCAGAATTCTGGGGTGGTGGTGATGAAGGAGATTGAATCATAGACTTCTTAATGGAGAGTCCTGTGGGGCTTGATGCTCTCCCACTTTTATTCAGCATCTAAATGACATTAGTGAGTGAGATCCTCCAGTGGCATGGGATAACGTTACATTGGTAGACAGATTATATTCAATGTTGTATTTTGACCCCTCATTGAGTAGTTGATGCTTTTGAAATGTTGTGCTCAGGCGCTGGAAGATTGTCTGGGTCTGGATGGGATCAGGTAGAGACTCAATCCAAGGAAGATGTTTTCAGTGAGATTCCATTATTAACTCTAAGCAGAGTTCTACTACCTCAGGCACAGCTGGTTTGCAGTTTAGGGAGAGCAGGCACATCTGTGGTCTAGAGGGTATTTGCAAGCACCATCTTGTATGCAATTAACAATACATTCTCTTGGAACAACAGCCATTGTTCACTGTAAGCCTGTTACCTGTTGTAATGTTACTGAACTAAAATGAAGCCACTCAGTTAGTGATAGGTACATAGACTAGAACTGTACCTGTTGCTAGTTAGCTTCCAGATGCAATTCACAGAATGGCTGCAAAGTCCTTAGGTATATCCTTATAAGGTATCTATGGGGTTTGAATGTCTAAGGGACCACCTTTGCCCTGCCTGTTAAGATCGAGTTGGGTAGGCTTGTTGTATTTCCCTCAATTAAAAATTGTTATCTTAAGGGCAATAGAAGCACCTCTTTTAAGTTGCCATCCCACTCCTTTGAAACAGCACCTTCTGCCCAACTGTGTAATTTGCCCCTTCCCTCTGGTTTCTAGGAAACTGGTGAAAACTTGGTTGTTCTATCAAGCCAGGGAAGCTGGTTTGCTATAATTGTCTTTCAGTCATGAGATTGGATTCTTCAAAGTTGTTAATGTTTTTATTCCTGATTCCATAGGAATGTTTCTAGTTATTTTTAACATTGTATGATTTGAATCTGAATTACATATTGGGGAGTTCTATGCCACTCAGAGTAAGTAAGTAAATAAGCAAGCTTACTTGCACTCCCCAGGTACACTGCATCCTCCACGGATTAAATTACATCCTTGCTTACATACAGCTATGAAAAGAAAGAATTAAACATCAGTTAGAACCAACTCTTTAGAAAAAGTGATTACTGTAATTAAATGATACTACCGTTTTATGCACTGATTTTTCCCCTCGAAGGATAGTTTTAAGAAAAAGTGGAAGTTTTAGTTAAAACTATCAATTAGAATGATCATATCCATAACCTCCTGAATACAAAAAACCAAATAGATTTTTTGTGATTTTTCCTATCTAAAAATATCTATTTCAGGAAACACAAAAAGATACAAAGAGGAAACATAAAGCATTATAAAAGTATCCTGTCCAAAGGCTATTCTTACAAGATATAAATATAATATCTCAGATGCTCTGCCAACTTTCTAATTTTGGAATGGATGCAGATTAAGTTCTCTAAAGTGACGAACAGAACAGAATAGAATAACACAGTTGGAAGAGACCTTGGAGATCTTCTAGTCCAATCTCCCGTCAAGCAGGAGATCCTATACCATTTCAAACAAATGGCTGTCCAATATCTTCTTAGCCTTTTAACTGTGAACTATAGACATATAAAACAATTGCACTATAGTCAGCTTTCAAAACACAAGCTCACTATCTTCAAAAGCAGTTTCTAGAACAGTCTAATTTCTTAATATACTTGATGAATTTACACAAATAAGCTGTTACATACAGTAATACTTGAGTTTATCTGGATAAGAAAGCAAATCACAGGTAAACTCCACTGAAATATAAGTTGTGTGAAAAATAACGGTCATTATAGCTTGCCGACTATGGTAAACAATGTATATTCTTGAATATTTCAGAAGAAATATAGAATACAAAACATTTTAATAAATAATGAGCTTCACTGAAGCAGGCAAGTCTGTTCAAGAGCTTCTATGGTTAAAACATTTTGTGATTATGTGCTTTTTTAAGACTTGCTGATTCAATACAGTATCTCTAATAAACAAATTCATATTAGATATTTTAGAGGAGGCATACTTCAATGATGGACATTATTTTGCTTGCAGAAGTTATAAAGCTCCTGTCTTTTTCCTATTTAGAAATGACTCCAAAATGTAAGAGTCAAGTGTTAATTGGAATAAATAACATATGGCTTAAAGGTCCTGACTGCCTAATTCAGATATGGCATCAACACAAAGTACTGGGTTAATAATAGTGCACTGATATTCTATGCTGGAGAAGAACAACTATTTATTTATTTTGATCTTCAAATGCTGCAGTAGATGGCTTGATGATATGAATTTTATTATCAGTTACAAATACGAGGCTTAATACATTTACTCTTGGGGGGGATTAACATACAGAACATGTGTATATAAATAAAACAAAGAAAATAGTGCCACGTAAAATGGATAATTTGCTACTACATTTCAGTCATGAGTGTATCTAATAGCTACAAAAATAGGCTTGGGTAGTAGTCAAAATCCTTAGACTGGCCACTTCTCTTTTGTCATAAAAACACATCACAATTCCAGTATAATTGTTGCATTATAAAACATGAGAAATACAGTACCTTGTTTACATTCATCACCTATCCAGCCTTCCATACAAGCCTTATTTCCATTTTGGTCACATGTGTAATGGCCCACAAAGTCATCACGCGGTCCACAAAATTTATTGCATTGTGGTCCATAATAGTTTTCATCACACTTGACTCTTATTTGTGCTTCAAAATGAGCAACATGGCCATTCAACTGTAGTGTTGTCCATCTATCCTCTGGGTTGATCATACCCGCAGATGATACTCTATCAATTAATAATTTTTCATCTAAAAATTGAAAGACGAAGAATTTAAATAAACATTTTAATGTAGAGCTTGTACAGTGGAACCTCCATTCATGACCATAATCCATTCCAGGACTTCGGTCGGCATCTGATTTGGTCATGAAAAAAAAAAAAAATGGTGCTGAAGGGAAAATGGTCGCGGCTATGTTTGATCATGAACCGAAGATATGGTCTTGAACAGAGGCAAACTTTTAGCCGATTCTTTGTTCAGGAACCGATTTATTCGTGAACCGAGGTTCCACTGTAGTTTCAAAAGGACAAAATGTGGCCAGAAAATGTTAATCAGCACACCCATTTAAGAATGTACATTAAAGCCTTTCTAGGTTTTGTTTTAGAAAGCAAATTATTCTTAAGAATGAAGGAAATCATGTTGTTAAGGAGTGCAGGGAAACTGCTGCTGGTTAGAAAAGGGATTCCTATTTTCAGAAAAGATAAAGGTCACACATGAAAAACAAATAAACTGAAAGAAGTAATCAGTGGCAAACGAAATATAGTACAACATTTCTGCATATCCCCAATACAGAAAGGTAAAATTGTGGCTCAATCTTCTCTTGTTGCACTAGTGTTTTGCCTTTTATCCTATATTTTTCTATAAATTGTGAAGATAGTAGAATTTATACTGTGGTTTAAGACAAAAGACTATAGCGGTCAGAACTTGCATTGAATTTCCATTGCTTCCTATACAGAAATTAGCAATGTAAAGGCCTGGGGGAGGGAGAATCTTGTGAAAAAATATCTCTACTACATTATGAAATATTTCCTCAAGTTTCCTCAAAGCTTCTTCAAGTTACCTCAAAGCTTCCAGAGATTTCTTTGGAGTACTGTACTATTCTTTTGAGTTTGAAATCCCTGATGTCAGCTATTATATTTTTATTTCCTGGGAAGAAATGTATTTAGATTTTTTTACTCGAACCCCAAAGACAAGTTAGTATATTTCTGTCTTCAAACATCCAAGATACTAAAAGAAATGATTAGCCAAAAATACTATGAACTGTATATGAAAGCTTACAGGTGCCTTTATAAATATATATAAAAGATAAGGAAGGTCAAATATTATAATAACTCTATTACTACAGAGTAATGATTCAGATAGTTAAAACAGCTCAGAAGAGTACTGCCAAAATTACTGTTGAGTATATATTTTTCATATACTTTTTGCACATATTTCATAATCTACCTGTATATATCTCTGAGAATACAAAATACAGGTTAGACTATGTCTCTTAATCTTCATCTTAACTAATATTCCCAATTTAACATTCGGTGTACAGGAAGAACATATAAACAAATCTTTCTGTTTTAATTTTATCTGTCAAACTGTAAATTCAAAATGTTTCCTACAAGATGTCTAGTTCCTCATAACTGTCAGCTCTGAGAGTTCAAATTCTTTAAGAATATACTCACCAGCTTTTGTTTCATTATCCCAGTCCCAGGCCTCTATTATTAATGTGAATGACCTCTGAAACAAAGCATACAAATCAGTTACTGGAGAGGCTAAATCAATATCAGAATCCTCTGAAAGTGACAAACAACATGAATCAGATTTAACACTACGGTAGCACCATCTATTCCAAAACAATAGCTCGCTTCTTCCAGAAAGATTTAATTCATTTATGCAGTGATCTGACCTGTTGCAAAGCAAATTTATAAAACTTAGTCAAGAAATGTCTGGTGGCAGTTAATACTTGCTATTCAAAAATCCAATCACTACTAGCAAAAGTACTGTTTAAGAAAATTTCCCCAAGATTGTACCTGTATAATTGATTTTTTAAATAATTAATTGTAAAGGTAATTTTAAAGTAATTGGAAAGTAATTCTAGGTTACAATATTAGACTGTAGAAAGGAGGACAAGAGTAGATAAATTCTCAATGTTTTGCAAATGTAATCTAAACCAAACCAGATATTTTAGGACTGTTCAAGCTTCAACAATGTTTTGGAAGAAATAATCTGGAATATACTAGAACACTTCTTATTCATGAAAAAAAACCTCCTCTATTTTTGGGATTCTGCAAATGAAAAAGAATCTGAAAATAGATGCTATTGCTTTTAGGAATCCCTTCATTAAAGTTAACTCAATTCTTAAAATGATGGCACATTATTTTTCACACTTATATGGTAGCCAGTAAAAAATTGGTTTGTTGGATAACTGGATAACTGTGTTTTTTCATGAGATAAGGATTTTTTTCAGTTCTGAGGTTGAGGGAGGAGAACAGTAACATTTTTCTGGATTTATTGATTGATTGTTGTATTTATGATTTAGATCACCCAACTCATTACCAATTTTGGGTGACATAAATATTAAAAAGAAGCTGTTTATCTGAAGGATAACTGCGAAGCAAATAAAGCCAATTCTGCCTGTCTCAAGTATTTTATTCTTATTAATTGGAATTACAACACAATAGCAAACACCTTGTACTTTCAATGGTGTGTGTGAGGGCAACATTTCTGTTTGGAGAAGTAATCCCATAGGAACATAACTCATTTAAAATTTATCAAACTAAAATATAAAGTCTTCAATATTTTGTCTACAATGTTGATGACTTAAGAGGAGAAAATGGCCCAGAAAAAAAACCACCACAGAAAAAAGAAAGCCACTACTATATACCCTTTAGAATATGTAGACTATACTTTAAAGGAAAATGTTGTCTAAAAACCCTTTCCCCCCCTGTTTTGAAATTAGAGAAATAAAAGGTTAAAGTATGCCATAGTCAATATTCAATTCTTTTTGTTGGCTGAAAATCATCTCTAATTAAAAGATCCTAGTTTGTATGGAATAACCTGAGCAGACTTGGGATAAAATGAGATTTTGATTAGCTTTGTGACAAAGATAAAATGTGTGAAAATTGAACCAATCAGATTGAATATGCATGTCAATTCGATATAAAGAAGGATTCCATCTAGCCTATTCATCCATTATGTTAATAAAACTTTATATAAAAGTCCCAACAGAAAGTATGAACTGGAAATCATCTGCTGTAGAATGTTTTGAATGGACATGGAAATAGAAATAATTTATTGCTTGTTGATAGTTGCATGTTATGCTCTAGAATGCTTTATGTTGAAGCTCCCATGATTTCTGCATATGTCTCTCCTAAAGAATATGTAGTCATTACATCCATGCTACATTCTCTTGGGGAAATTAATCAAAATTAACTCTTCCGAATCCTTATATGCAGATCCTATTTTTTCCTCAGTTCCTCCTCCTCTGGATGTCACACTTTCAATGTAATAAAGACTCATAGTTGGCAGAACAACTGTACTGAAAGAGTGCTGATTAAAGGTTCCAAATAGGCTTGGAGGGATTTGTGTACTGCTACTGGGTACTGCCTATGCCTAGGCTCCATGCCATTGAATATTTTTATCAATGACTTAGATGAGGGAGTTGAAGGATACTTATACAGGTTGCAGATATTATGAAACTGGGAGGGACAGTTTCATATTAGCTGAAAATTACTACTAGCTTGCAGTAGCACATTTGCAGACGATAGCAAGCTGTAGGAATAGCTTACATCCCAAAATATAGGTTCAAGATCCAGAACGGTCTTGACAGACTTCTGGACCCTATCCAACAAAATGAAATTCCGTGGTGAAAAAAGTGAGGATCTAAACTTAGGGAAGAAAAACCAAATGCATGGTAGAGAAGAGATGGCACTTGTAACTGTGAAAGGAATCTTGGAGCCTAGTGGACAATCACTTAAATATGAGTCATCAGTGTGTGCTGCATCTGCCAAAAATCTAACACAGCCCTAGACTGTATTAACAGAGGAATAGAATCAAGATCACAGGAAGCGTTAGCATGACTTTTAAAATTCGATAAGATCACACTTGGAATATTGCACCCAGTTTTTGTTGCCACAATATAAAAAAAGATGTGATTCTAGAAGAACAGAGAAGAGCAACAAAGATGATTAGAGGACTGGAGGCTAAAGCATATGAAGAATAGTTGCAGGAATTGGGTATATTTATAATTTAATGAAAAGAAGGACCAGGGGTGACACAATAGCAGTGTTCCAATATCTAAGGTGCTGCCACAAACAAAAGGCAATCAACATATTCTCCAAAGCACATGAAGGCAAAACAAGAAGCAATAGCAGAAAGCTAATCAAGGAGAGGGCCAACCTAGAAATAAGGATACATTTCCCGAATTGAAACAATTAATCAATTGAACAGCTTGCCTTCAGAGGTTATGGGTGCTCTATTACTGGATGTTTTAAAGAAGAGATTGACATATTTCTTCAAGCGAGGACTGAGTCGCCCACGCGGCTGACGTAGCGGCGCTGCGGATGGAGTGAGCCGTAATCCGGGCCGGTCGAGGCAAATATTGTAACTCATAGGCCTTAGCGATCATGCTGCAGAGCCACCTGCCAATGGTAGTGGACGTCACCTTGGTCCCGAGTATGGTGGGCTGGAACGACACCAGCAGAGATTCCGTACATCGTAGGGAAGCGGTTCTGTCGATGTATACCCAGAGCTCCCTGCGGACATCCAGTGTGTGCCAATGTTTCTCAAGAGAGTGACGAGGATATGGACAGAAGTCAGGTAAGGTGATCTCCTGTGCCCTGTGAAACAGGGTATTGACCTTGGGAACAAATGAAGGATCCAGGCGAAGGACCACCCTGTTCATGTGGACGATACAGAGATCCTTATGTACCGACAGGGCCGCCAACTCCGAGATATGCCGAGCTGAGGTTATGGCCACAGGAACACCACTTTATATGAGAGGTGCTTGAGGAGCTGCTCATAAGGTGGCCCCGTCAGGGAATTGCGAACTGTTGACAGGTTCCAGGTGGGATATCTGTGGACCCTAGGTGGCCTAATGTTAGAGGCCCCCTTCAAGAACTTGCAGATTGTGGGATGGTGTCCCAGTGATGGGAATGGGGAACAGTGGAGCACTGAGGACAGGGCCACCACTTGGCAACGCAGCATGTTGGGGAAAAGGCCTTTCTCCAGACCCCCTTGCAGAAAGTTGACAATGTCCCCAATTGAGACCGCTACCGGAGACTGATGACCGTTTGTGCACCAGGTGCAGAAGGCCTGCCAGGTGGCTGTATAAATTCTTTCAGCAGATGGTTTCCTGGCGTCCTGAACCATAGAGATAGCATTGTCAGTCAGTCTGCTCTGTCTTAAAAATTGCCACTCAAGTGTCATGCGGTTAGTTGTAGCCAAGCGGGATCCGGATGAACCAGCTCCCCCTGCGACAGAACTAGCGGGTCCATTGGCAATCTCCAAGGCTGAGACGCTGACAGAGCTCTATGGTCCGCAAACCAGGCTCGTCTCAGCCAATGTGGTGCGATCAGGATGATTTCCGCTCTTTCCTGCAGCAATTTCCCTGTCAGCCTCGGCAGAATGGGAAGGGGTGGGAAGGCATAGAGTAGACCCGGGGGCCAAGGGGCCCTGAGTGTGTTGGTTCCCTCTGCCCGCGGGCACGGGTATCTGGTGAAGAACTGCGGGAGGTGGGCGTTCTGAGATGTGGCGAAGAGGTCTACCCGTGGATGACCGAAGCGTTGGACGATCTGTTGGAACGACGGATGTAAGCGCCATTCTCCGTGGTCTATGGCCGTCCTGCTGAGCCAGTTTGTTGTCACATTCGCTGTGCCTGAAATGTGTTCTGATCGTCTCCTCAGGCAGAGCCAGAGGTAAGAACCCCAGAGATCGGCCTGGCTCGGGTTGAATCCGTCTGCCACTATGGCAAGCTGTTCCTCTGCCTCCACCGATGATACACTAGGTCGCCTTGACCAGTGTTCCTGCCTGACCATTGCGCAATGATCAGAAACATCACCCCCACCTTGCGCTTTGGCACATGCTTTTTCAAGCGCCCTGTCTTTGCGCCTCTCATCTTTTTCCACAGCGCTGAAGCGCTTGCCATGTTTGGCTGAGGAAGAAGAGGCGTTGCCACCCTTCCTTTTATTCTTTGCGCTCTTGGGGGAGCTAGCTCGGGAAGACATGGTCCCTTGTCAATATGAGTGATGCTTCTGCTTGTACTATTCTTTGCCTTTTCTCTTTTTTAATGTTTTTTTTTTTTAAACCCAGGGGTGCGGTGATTGGTGGTTGAGAGTGCGTGTGGGGCTGGCCTCCCACCCTAGAGCGCTAGGCTCTTGTCAACTGAGCGTGAAGCTCTTGTCTCCACAGAGCACTAGGCTCTGACTGCAGTCCCAGGGGTTTGAGGCCCCTTGCAACAATGCCTGGCTTCAGCTGAGGCAAATAATGGTTGCGCTGGGGCACTCCCGCTCCTGTAAACAGAGCACTAGGCTCTGGCCAACTAAAATGGCTTAATTAAGACTTTATTTGTTTGATTATATCGATCGGTTTTTTGACAGATGCTGTTAAAACTGGTGCCCATCACAGTCAGTTTCAAAAATGGTGCTTTCCCGCTAAAACTGCAATGCAAACCTAAACGCCTATGTTGGTTCCAGCATAGAACTGGGCTGCTGCCCCCCAACAGCCTGCCGCCCGGGAATCCCGTCC
>JANHFT010002821.1:339580-396130 GCA_032467955.1 Pseudoxenodon macrops | reverse complement strand
TTCCTCATCTCCGGGAGGGCAAAAACGGCCTCCCTAGGCTCTGGAGGCCCTCTGGAGGCTGGAAATAGGCCCATTTCCTGCCTTCCCAAACTTCCGGTAAGCCCATTTTTCACCCTCCCTGAGCTTACGTGTCTGCCCTGCAGTTACTGCATCCAAAACAGGCTGCGTGGGGACTCTTGGGAGGGGCTGGATGGGGTGGGCGGGGCCAGCCAGAAGTGGTATTTGGGGGTTCTCCAAACTGCAGAGAATCTTAGCTAGAGGTTCTCCCGAATCCCTGAAAACCCCCAGCAGCCCACCCCTGTATCTATCTATCACAGCAGGCCATCTTGCAGTAGTCCAGTCCTTGGTTCCAGGCTGCATTCAGCTTGCCAGGTACAGTCATCTCTGCACCAGACCTTGACATTCAACTATGGCTCCCTTCCAAATGAATTTCTTTGGGGAACTCACCACAGACAGGTTTCCATAGAATCTTTCAGTGTAGCATTAGTCATCGTACATGTCATATGCAATTATCACAGTATAACTGCGGACATCTGGAAAGCCAGTCATGTGCCCATAGTAGGCTTCATGACTTCATGAGAGGTCTGAATGGAGTACCTGACTGTCTGGTCTGCAATTCAGCTGATGTCATATTTATTGCTCATGGCTGCGAGATAAGCAGCATGGAGCTGGTTGGGGGTTACAATCACTATGTTACTTCTGGGCATAGGCAGTTAGGCCTGAACAGAGGGGTAAGCATAGCAGAAGAGTCTTCAGTAATGAAGCAGAATCCTGGAAGGGAAGAAGAGGCTGCTTTGAGGATTTGGTAGGGCTGGCCAAGAGTCGAAGGCTTGGTGCTCTCTGCTCTGAGTGGAATCTCAAGGAGTAGCCAAAGCCCCTGCTGGGAACATCTGCTTCTCTGCAGTAGGAGTAGAAAGAGGAGATTTGCCCCTCACTTCTCTGGTTTAGCATCATACAATGGGTGGCAGCCCCACTCAAACACTCAGGGAAGCAAGAGTGTTAGAATGACGCAGAGCAGCCCAAAGTTAACAAACTTGTCCTCTGGCTTCTGCCAGGACTATGAAATGTGGAACACAAAATTACAGGTGATTTTCTTTTTTTACTCTACTGGCTCATGTGGTTATCTGCATGTCCATAGGCCAGATAAGATCATCTGGGTCTCTCGTGCGCAGGAGAGCAGACTTAGGGCTGTGACAGTTCAAGGTGGTAGGAAGCAGGCTTGGTGGGAAAGGTGAATAGAGCCCCTGAGACATTCATAGCTTTTTGTGTTTTTCTCAGGGGCTCCAGGGCTGGTTCAGAGCCTCACTATCTGCTAGTAAAATGTCAATCAATTAACAGGGATTCATTAACGTCAAGACCGTTCATAGCATACTACTAAATACAACTGCAAATAGATTTCAGCTTACCATATCATCCAAAATGCCACTAGGGATGTGATATAAAATTGGTATGCTAGTTAGATCAAATATTTTGTACTGTACTTAGACAATGGATTAAAATTTGTTATAAAACTAAGAATGCTGCTGTGAAGTTGCTAAATTGCTTTTTTAAAGACAATTATAGTATCATTTATTGCAGCAACTGATGCATGGATTGCTTGTCCCTTATCTCTTTAGTAATCACGACATATATACTGTAACAACATAGCAAAGCTTTTTAAGTCATCTGCAGCAGCTCCAAAACAAAACTTGAAACATAAATAGTAACAGAAGGTCACAGACAAGTATCATTTATGTAAAAAACTGAAAAAGATGGAATTGATGCTTGGATGCTTGCCTATTTTTCAGACATTCCTTTAAAACTACATTTAGTTTTTTAGTTTCTGATTTGCTTTTTTACTGAGTCAACAGCAATATAAACAGAAAATTAGGGTTAAAAAAAAAAATTAACCTGAGAGGAAAGCAAAAGTGAAAAAAGAAGAATATTTGTAAAACCCATGCAGCTCATAAGTATTTATTTTTTAAGATACACTTATTTGGGCACCACAAATATTTCATCAACAATGAAGTTGAATTCCATATAAACCTTTTACCCATTTCTTTGTATTGAACAAATGTATCCCTCTACTTAAAAAATGAGGATGACAGAGGGAGGGAGGGGGAGAGGGCGAGGGAGAGAAAGAGAAAGAGGGGGATGGGCTCAGGAAACAAATACTATTTCTACTTTTTCCAAATTCCTGAAATAATTGTTTAATGTTAGGAAGAAATAGTATCTTTCTGACCAGAAGGAATTCTAACACTAGTTCATTAGATTTACCAATATTTGAAGTCCTAGTCTTAACAACAATTAACTTTGTTGAAAGGAAGTTCTGTCTCTCTGTCCAGGTGGCCGAAGAGACAGAACTTCCAGCCCTCGCTGGATCAGCTGATCCACGGGCCGAGGTTAAGGGGCCGAGCAGCCATGAGGAGATCGCACTCGCAGCCTCCTGCACCTAAAAAGAAAGACCTCCGAAAATAAGGCCAAGCACTTATTTCCAGGATCAAAAGAAAATAAGACAGGTCTTATTTTTGGGAAAACACACTAGTACTATTTAAAATGCATAATTATAGGCTGGCCATATATCTAAATTATATAAAATAGTTGTTCAATTATTTGCTATCCACAGAAATTTTTCCATTGCTAAAAATGCATATAAATTAGTGGCACTATTTTACAATAACTTGATTTAAATCAACTATATTTCTTATATGGGGAGCCAAGTATAAATCTATATTATTTATTCTAAAATCTGGATATTAACCAGTGTCTGGCAAATAGGTAGAAATAGAATTCAAAGGCAAGCAAATTCTTTATACCCCCGAGAATATGCTAGTGATACAGACTTTGGGATGTAACAAAGCAATATAATGGAGGAGAGGTTATATTCTAGATTCACAATTGAATTATGCACTGAAATACTCTGTAACTAAATACTGCCATGCAGGCAAAAATATCAGCCTATATATTGTTGAGCGAGAATGAATAAAGGAAGTTACCGTTTGCTACTCAGCACATCTTTTTAGGAGAACATCTATGATTAATTGCCAAGGGGATTATTTTATGAAAGGGATAGGATGACACTATAAGAAGGTGGCAGTTTCTCTAGAGTCCCATAAACTAATAATGTTCTCCATCTTACTAAATAAGAGGGAAGTCTCAATGAGCTCTAAGTAGATGCCAGCACTTGATCAAACTATCAGGGATTGAAAGCTAAACAGGAATTTGGATTAAGGATAACAGGGAATTTCAGGGTTGAAGATTGGGTTGGAATATTGAAAAAACATGGAACAAGGCAAGAACAAACCACTGCTAAAACAAATCACTGGATGAGAAGTGAAATGTGTTCAAAGAAAAACCAGAAAGTCCACAGTTGTCTCTTTAAAAGAGTGCCTTTGGGACATTGCTAAAAGTCTATATGGATATATTGATATACTCAAGCCGAACAAAGGTATTTATTTTTACTCTCTCATAATTCTACCTTTTCTCTCATTTCATAAATAATGTAACAACCTATGACCATGATGGTAAACCTATGGTACCCGTGCCACAGGTGGCACGCAGAGCCCTCTATGCGGGCATGTGAGCCATCACTCCATGTCAGCTCCATCGCGCATGTGTGCACACCTCCCGCCAGCCAATTTTTGGGTCTCTGCCACGCATGTGTGTGGTACATGCAGGAGACATGCACATATGTGCTAGGGGTGGGGGGGTTGTGTGCACATGTGTGAGGCCGCATGTGCATACAGGGGGGGCAGGGGGACACAGGGGACACACACACACAAGGGGAGGGGGTCGTGCATGCATGCATGGGGCATACAGGGGATCGTACACGCATTGCATTATGGGTGCGGGTGCGCACACTTTCAGCACGCAATGACAAAAAGGTTAGCCATCACTAATCTAAGAAGTCAGTAACAAAAAATTCAAATTATTCCCTGGTATTAATTCCTTTTGTTTATAGATGTCAACATTTTGGACAAAAAGGAATGTTTGGAATAAATAAGAGTTCGCAGCAAAGAATCAACAGAAAATGCAAAAAGCAGGCCAACAGCTCCAATGTGTAATTAAATACAAAAGTTGACAAATGACATCCTTGACAAGTTGATAAAGTTGATACGTAAAGAAATAATTCAATTTCCCAAGGTTTGTATTACATTTTATAATGGAAGCACTGGCATATTTTAACAATCAATCAAAAAAACATCCAGGCTATAAAGTGGCTTGTGCCCAGCACAAATATTTATTATATGTGGTCAATATATTATGTCTTATTGATAATTTGGAATGTTCCACAGCAAAAAGTATTGATATCACCCCTTAAAGATTCCAAGCCAACTCTTAAAACTGAACTTTACAATAATAGAAAAATCTAATTTTTTTCTTTCAGGAAAAGCCCAAAAGGAATGAGATAAATTCTGAAGGATTTACAATGCCACTGAACTGAATATGTTTTTCTGGTTTGTTACCTATGTTTTCCTTTGAGATAAATTCAGCAAACAGCCTGCATCCAAATTTTTGTGAATTTTTTTGTAACATAATTAACCCAGTCTTTCAGGTTAGTCTCCTTCAATTAAAAATGTTCCTGCTCCTTCTGAACCTCTGCACAATGTAGAAATAATCTCTCTGCCAATATTAAATTTAAATATTATTAAATCAGCAAAATAAAAGAAGCAAAGAACTATTAAAACCAGAGACAATATAAGAACCAAGAGCAAAAATCCCTTCTACAGTTAAAAGAATTCACATGCTCGCTAAAAGATTATGATCTTCTGTAATCAGGTCAACAACTCAAAGAAAGTTTCATCAGCCAGGTGGATATTCCAAATACTGCTGCAGAAATGCACTTACTTGAACTAATATCCTACAGTCAGATGATGAGGAAACAGTGAACAGACTTCTGAGTAAAAAAAAAAGCTTCAGTTGACAGGAACATATAGTGTGACTTGGTTTATATAACATTAACCAGTTCAGTTATTATTTTGAAGCTTCATTTATCTTTAAGGTGTCTGGCTAGGGGTGCGGTGATCGGTATTTGAGAGCACTTGTGGGGCCAGCCTCCCACCCTAGAGCGCTAGGCTCTTGTCAACTGAGCGCGAAGCTCTTGCCTCCACAGAACGCTAGGCTCTGGCTGCAGTCCCAGGGGTTTGAGGCCCCTTGTAACAATGCCTGGCTTCAGCTGAGGCAAATAATTGTTGCACTGGAGCGCTCCTGCTCCTGTAAACAGTGCTAGGCTCTGGCCGACTAAAAGAGCTTAATTAAGACTTTTTTTGCTTGATTATGCCGATCAGTGACAGACGTTGTTAAAAATGGCGCCCATCAGTCAGCTTCAAAAATGCTGCTTTCCCGTCGAAACTGCAATGCAATCCTAGACGCCCTTATTGCTTCCAACATAGAACTGAGCTGCTGCCCCCCAACAGCCTGCGTAGAATTGGGCTGCTGCCTCCCAACAGCCTGCACCAAGGCTTTTAAACGGTCGGAAAGCTACTTTGCGCCAAAGGATCGGTGCGCCAAGTGCTGGGGAATTAGCGATGTGGGAATTAGCCATAAGGGGAATTAGCACTGGGGGGGGGGAATAACACTACAGACAGAAAAACAAAAAGGAACGCACAGGTAGCCAAGAAGATAGGAAGCTTCAGGAGAGGGGCTAAACGCGTCCTGTCCGCTGAGGACTGAGTTTATAGCTGGCTTGCCTAGCAATGAGAGCAGTATTTTCAGCTACAGACTCAGTCCAATCAGTTGGCAGGACAAAGTTAACCCATTCCTGGAGGCTACGTCAACAGACTACAGAGAATTAGCCTTCTCCCAAGTGCCTCAAATGCTATTACAATAGGGATGGCACACAATTATACAATTTGAAATATAATTATTAAGAATCTGGAAACTGCAGGTTTGAACTGAATCACTAAATAACAATTTTAGACTTAATTCAGTGAAAAAGAAAACATGTTCAAAAGTTTCAGAAGTCATTGAAAGGTAAAGTAATAATTTTCATTTTCTTTAAAAGGCATCCAACTAAGAAAATCAAGGATGATTCTTGAATTGTATTTCAAGAGCCGTGGTGGTGCAGTGGTTAGAATCAGTACTGCAGGCTAACTCACTGCTCACTCCAGGAGTTCAATTCTGGCCGGCTCAAGGTTGACTCAGCCTTCCATCCTTCCGAGGTCAGTAAAATGAGGACCCAGATTATTGGGGGCAATCTGCTGACTCTGTAAACTGCTTAGAGAAGGCTGTAAAGCACTGTGAAGCGGTCTATAAGCCTAAGTGCAATTGCTATTTGTATTGGATTAAGACAATTGCATTCATGTGTCCTTGTCATCGAGACCATAATGCAATGCCTGGAATCAACAGGGCTCTTAATACATACATACAACCCAAAGTATAGATCCAAAGTGTGTATGTGACACTTTTGTCATAATCAAAAAGGACCAACTATAGAACAGATATGAGACTATCAACGACATCTTCAAAGGAATAAAATTTACTTAAGAAGAAAACAGGTAACATGCTAATCCCTTCTGGATATCCTCAACAGCAGTGGCAGTTAGAAACATATGTTTATCATAAAATCATCCACACCAACCAAGTGATCCACTACCAAGGTAACAATCCAATGTCTCACAAGAGAAGATGTGTAAGAACACAATTTAGAGAGCACAAACACACTGCAGTAACCCTGAACAATAGAAAAAGGAAAAAGAGCATCTATACAACATTTTCCACATAAATGGATATCCATGCAACTTCATCAAAAAGTGCCTAACTACTGAACCCAATACAGCACAACCAACACAAGATGTGAAAACGATAACACTGCCATACATCAAAAATATTTCAGAAACCACCAACAGACTATTACAACCACATGTCATCACCATAGCACACAAGCCAACTAAAAGTCTCCAAAACATCCCAAGTAAAACAAAAGACCCAGCAACCCAAGAAGAAGAAAACACCAGGAGTCATCTACAAAATAGAGTGTAAGGATTGCCACTATATAGGACGAACAGAGAGAAGATTAGCAAAGTGCATCCTTGAACACCAACTAGCAATTGGAAGACATGATGAAAAAAAACCTCAATTTCACAATACATGGACATACTTAACCATATTTTCAACATGGTTAGAGTTAGGGTTAGTTCAGAGAGAACCAAGGACCCACAAGTTCAACCCTGAGCTACAAATATTATCTTCTAATGTATTCCTTTGCTTACAATTTTTAATCTTTATCTATCTATTTATGTAAGCATCTACAGTAAGCCAAAAATTAAGTCATTTTATTAGCATAGACTTTAAAAAAACCAACAAAAGTATAACTGAATAATGTACAAGAAACTTGCGAAAGAAAATTAACAGTATCCTATTTTGTTCAACCAATGGATTCAAGTTCCAAGGAATGTTAGGTATGTTTTTTATTCCTTAAAATACTGCATTAATTTAACCACAAGAACAACAATAGAAAAACATTCAATGTTTATTGGATCACTGAATGTTTAAAAGTAGTTAGCTATCATTCTTTTAATGCTGGAAATGTAATTCACAGTAAATGACAAAATTCTGACCAATGCATTCTCCACTACATTAAATTACTCTTGAAGTACCAGGCCCAGCACTGGGCACTGCATTTTAAAATGTACATGGAGAAGCTGCATTTAGAAGAGAACCACGAACCTAATAAAGCATTTGGAAATTAAGCTCAGAGGAACAGTGAAAGGGATGGAAATATTTAAGTTACAAAAGAAAAGACTGAAGGGAGAAACAATGCAGTCCTTGCTTAACATCCATTTGTTCAGTGATTGTTTGAAATTACGATATGATAACAAATGAAGGGACTTATGAATTCTCCTTGAAGTTCTGGCTCTTACATCACTCCTGCTATTGCATAAACAAAATTCAGCCCCACTTGCATTTATATCTGTCTTCCAGCTGTTGTCAGCTGCCCCTGCCACCACCATCAAATGCCACTGCTGTATCAGCTTGGGCCTTCTTCATGCCACCTTTTACACATGCTGCCAAGGCTGTTCTCATACCCTGCAGATGGCCTCTATTCACGCCCCAATCAGGCCTTCTTCATTTCAGAAGGACCTGGTTATAAGAGTCCTAGTTTGAAGCAACACAGCTGCCTGGGGCCTTCTACACATTTGCCCTTTTCAAGAACTGAGCAAATAATTGTTTTATCAGAAGTAGCATAAGTTTGCTTGGAGATAAATATTAATTTATAATCTTACTATCCTTAAATAATAACATGCAACAATTATGTTCCCTTTTGTGTTATTAATATTTTTCCTGAGAGCATGGCATTTTACCGTGGGGGTGGGAAATAGTTTCTCTTTCATTTACTCCAAAGAGCAGTTGTTTATAAACAATAAAAAGATAATATGCAAATTGTTTGAATGTTTAGACAGAATGTAATGCTTTCAGGCTGATCATTCATTTTGTTACAGGGGCCAATAATTTCTGTTGTCTACGTAGTGTTCTCTCCCTTTCTTTTCCCTCTTCTTAATTTATTAATTGCCTCTCTCTCCAGGTTCTCTTGGCTTCTGCCCAAACCTTTATTATTTGTCTTGTAGAATATAAGTAAACTACCATTTTATTAGCAAGACAATGACTAATGAGACTGTTGGAGGTAACAAGGCCTGTGTCCTGCTCCTGGTTGGAACTAGGTGAGGCATGTCTCTTAGACAACAATTCCTCAGTGCCAATAATGACACAACAAAAATTTGAGGACTCCCTGCAGAAAGAATCTTTTATCACTCTCCTGAAGAGATGAAGAACCACCAGATACAGTAGGAAGCTTAGAAGATGACAAGGGAGTTATAATGGCATTATAGTTTTTTGGGGAGCATGCTCCCAAATATAGCTTGGAAACAAGAATAATAGTGATCCTGTTTAACAAAAACCTACCAGTGTTATAGTTTAGTAAGAGCTGTTTAGTTGTATGGTTTATATAACACAGCAGCCAAACAACTTTACAAGTTCTGAATGGGCTTGGTGTAGTTGCATAACCCATGTGTGAATCATAGAGGCATAGCCATTTTCCTGCCAGAAGCCATTTTCTTTCTAAATAAATATTTGCAGAAGATGAGAAGTGCAGATGGTAATAATGATGTAATGCCATTCAAAAGGATGGACTGGAGTGGTTGTTGTTGTTGTTGTTTCTAAATGTCAAACCTTTAGGGTTCAATGCAATTATTTTATTTGCTGTAAAAAGAGACATAAAAATTGAGGACTGCAAAAACAAATTTGAAGGTCATGTCTACCCATTTCTTATTTGTTTTCTTAAATAAAGCTTTCACTACTTATAGAAAATAATATAACACTTCACAGACCAAGAAATCAAATATTTACAATGCTAATTATTTTTAATTAAAAGGTGTATTTATATAAACTCCCATACAAAATAGCATATATTCTTTGATTTCCCTGGTAAGGGAGTCCAGCACCTTGGCCAGGTTCCATGTTGGGAACCTGTGCACAACAGGTGGCCTGATTGGTTGCTCTATGGAGGAACCGCTGGACCATGGGGTTCTGGGAAAGGGAATCCACTGCTCTGCATGCCAAAACAGAGGATAGGCGGCGATCTGCCTACATATTATATTTGGGGTTAACCTGCTATCCAGCCCCTCCTGGAGGAACTCCAACATCTGAACAATGGAGACATCTGTAGCAACTAACCTCCCCTTCACACCACCCACCAAAGGCCTTCCATGTGGAGTTATAAATTTGGTTTGTCGAGGCTCTGCGCAAGGCCTGAATTGTGTTGATGACCTTGGAGGAAAAGTTGTCCCCACTCAGAATGCTCCACTCAAGCTCCAGACTGTCAGTTGGAACCACTGAGGGTCCAGATGGACCAATACCCCTGGCTGAGACAGATCTTCCAGGGTTGAGCCACCAACAAACTTACCAGGTCTGTGAACCAAGGTCTTCTGGGCCAGTGGGTGGGGGGGCAAGGAGCAGAAGTTCGCTTCCTCCTCCAGCAGCTTCCTGATGACTTATGGAATGAGTGGCAGAGGAGGGAAGGCGTAGAGCAATCCTGGGGGCCACTGATTTCACATCGCATCCACGCCCTCTTCCCCTGGCATCGCAAACCTGGTGAAAAATCTTGGGAACTGGCAATTGTCTTGGGTGGCAAACAGGTCAACTTCCAGGAGGCCAAAGCGGTCCGTCAGTTCCCGGAACAGGGATGGGTGCAGGCACCACTCTGCATGGTCGACTGAAGCTCTGCTGAGCCAGTCTGCCTGCACGTTTGCCACTCCTGATATATGTGCTGCCTTTAAGGACAGAAGGTGAGTCTCCGCCCAGAGTCCCAGCTGCTCGGCCTCTTGCATGAGAGGTTTGACTGGGTCCCTCCTAGGTAGCTGACATAGGTCTTGGCAAGACCAAAATGTGATGACTTGGAGAGGTCTGGCCCCATGTTGTAAAAGCGTCTGTCCAAACTGCCGGGATTAGGTCCTAACCCAGGAGAAACCCATTGTCTCTGGACCACATCCAGAAACAGCTTGGGGGTGGATACAACCTCTGCCTCTACAGTGGGTTCAACAAAGAGGGGATCTGTGGAATCAGCAGATCCTGTTCCAGTCTCCTGGGTTGCCTGATTGACACCTAAATGGAAGGTTGCTGGCCAGGGTTTGGGGTTCAGATCACTCCTCTGAGTGCAGGCCAGCAGCCGTGGGTGTGAAGGTAGCCTCAGCCGAGGAAACACTCTGCTCAATGGCAGTTTCAAAGGGACCAGGGCCTGGCAGAGAGCCAAAGACTTCAGCGTTGCCAGGCAGATCAGTGTAGTGCTCTATAGCGCCATCTGGGGACCACAACGCTGCTGGCAATTGTTCATGGAGAGCAGGGAGCTCTAACTGCCTGGAGGGAATAGGGTGGGAAACGACCAGCTCCCTAGCTGGGAGGTCTCTGGTCTTCCTTTGGGCCTTTTCGATGGTCTTCTCAATGGCTCTGTGTCTTTGTTTGGCCTCCCATTATGAAGCCTTACAGGCCTTTCTAGGCGACTTGTCTGAGATATAGTCGGCCACCACCCTTTTTCTTGAGGGTCTCCTTCCCGATGGCCCTGCCTCCTGTTTAATGTCTGTAGCCATGGAGTCCTCTGAAAAGGCAGCCACTGTCTTAATTAGCCCATTCTCACAGACCTAGCCTGGAAGGCCCAGCTGCAGCAAGTGCCTTTAGGCGGAGGCTAGAGTGCAGTGGTTAAAGCTGTCCATGGGGGGTGAGATTGTCCTGTGGAAGTCTGCCTCCCCTGCAACTCACTACCCTCAAGTGCCGAAGCATGCACTCCGAACCTTGGGCCTAGCGGCACGGAGCAAAGGCTCATAAACGCTGTCCTATAGCCTGATCTGGCGTGGAACTTTGTCAATGCGACGGAGATCCAGACTCACCCACAATCACATGCTCCAGTGGCTCAGTCCTCGCCCCAGGCGAGTCTGTGGCAAGTCTCCTCACGTCCCAGCAGAACACTATGGAGCTAGCCTCATGGGCGCTTTGTCACGGCAACTGCTGAAGGGAAGCAGTGGAAGATATGCACTCCCTGGATCAATGCATCGGAGCGAGGCTCGTGGTGTTGCTGTGACAGAACTGCTGGCCAGTAGTCTGATCGCCACCCATGCGGCCTTCAGCGGGCTCGGGCTGAGCACCTTTCACGCTGGAATGAAAAGCGCGCAGCTCAACCAGCTGGAATGGGAGCCTCCACACAATGAAATCCTGTGGATGTTAAGGCGAAAGTCTTCAGGAATGGTAGCTAACCAAAACACGTCTTGTCCAAGCTAGACTGAGTCTAAAAGCTGGGGAAACAAGCAGAGGAGGCGTGTCTTCCCAACTTGCAGACTCAGTCCAATTAGATGACAGATGGAGTTAACCCATTCGTGGATGCTATATCCATCACTATGGAGAATGATATTGATTCCACAAAATTACAAATGTACTACTTTGTGAAGACTCATGGCAATGCTGCACCTCTGGAACAACTGTTTCAAATATTTATAAGACAAATGAAGATAAAATTATTATTCAAAACTAGAGGGCATTTATAAACTGGATGATAAGAGCATTGATCTAGAACAGGATACAGGCATCCATCCCATTTTAGTATTGGAACTAAAAAGTTCTGAGCATGCACATATAAGGTATGCACTTGCATCTGCTGGGTAAAATACCTAACTACTTTTTTGTGAGAACTGAAGAGTGGGTATTGGCAATTGAAAAGAAAAATAAGTCCAACACCCCAATGTTGGTGATGGTTTCCTGTCAATGATATTATCACTAACTAATTTGCAATTGAAGACCAAATGAAAAATAGAAAATTATGATACATCTTTAAAACAAACAGAAAGACAAATGAATTACATAATACCTATGGATAATGCCACCACTAACAGGCCCCTTTTGGAAAATGCCTCATGCAGCTAAAGCCTCTGATGACAATAATGATTGAACAAAACATCAACACATTTTTGGATACTTCTGCTAAGAAATTTGCAAATTAGAAGCAAGTAAATTCCATTATAGATCAATTCATATAGGAAGAGAAAAACTGGAATCTCAGCACACTATGGCATACCACAAAGACAACGGAATAAGGCATATGCTGTTGACATACTAATAGGATCAGAACATATAACAACAGCATTCCACATAATGAATGCTATTAAATATTTGTTCCATCAACCCTGAAGGTAAAATCTTGAGAGTATGAGTACTATACTCTTTTTTTGTGACTAGCACAAATAATACCATAAAAACAGTTAGAGCCCTTGAAACAGCAGAATTTTATTGCAAATCTCTAGCTCTGTCCCAAAGGATGATCTTTGGGTAGAATTAAAATGTTCCTTTGAAACAGTCAAAATAAAAAACTGTTATCTAAAGAATTGGCTGAAATTATCCTTTTGGGATGAATCATTGGTTCATCTGACTTTTGATGACAAATTTATTTCTGCCTGGAAAAAAATACTTTTGCAAAACATTTCCTTTTACAGTTTTTCTGCTCCATTTTTAATATTGGTCTCAACAGAAGCTATGCAGGTATGTAACCAGGCTTCAATCTGAATAAGTTCTCGACTTACAACTATTCATTTGAAGTTACATTACTGAAAAAGTGACTTACAATTGGTCCTCATATTTACTACTGTTCCATCCCCACAGTAATGTGGTAACTACATAATCACCATTTGCAGCCTTCCCAGCCAATGTCCGATAAAGTCAATGGAGGAAGTCAGATTCAATTAACGATCACATAATTCACTTAACAACTGACAAATCCCTGGAGGTCCTAAACTGATGCATCTCTTCATTGTGAGAAATGTTCATTTATTTCTACTCTGTTTTCTATTCTTTAGCCAGTTACTTTTCAAGAAGGAGACCTGTCCTTTTATTCCACTGCTGTTAAACTGACTAAGAAGTCTTTGATTATACACTTTGTAAAAAGTTTTCTGGAGAGCTAAGTAGATGATGTTTACTTAACACCAATAGAGAATCAAGCATAACAAAGAGTCAAAATTCTATATGAAAACTTATTGTATAGATCCGTGATAGTGAACCTATGGCACATGTGCCAGAGGTGGCATGCAGAGCCCTCTCTGTGGGCACGTGCACAGTCGCCAGCTGCTCTTCTGGTTCCCGGTGCTGGTCTTTGTATGCGCCAGAGTGCCAGAAACTCAAAGACCAATTGGCCGGTGCGCGCATGCCTGGTTTTCAGGTTTCCGGCTCTCTGGTGTGCATGCACAGATGCACGTGTGTGCGTTCCAGTTTGGGCACTTGGTGTTGAAAAGGTTCACCATCACTGGTATAGATCATGGATTGAATGTTGATTACCAGATTTTAAAATATGCATTTATTGAAGATGGTAGATTGGAACCAGAGGTATTCATATTAAGTTTATCCTCATCTAAGGAACCCCTCTGGGTGAATTGGTTCAGTTGTTCACTCAGCCCTTCCTACTTAATTCCTGTAGAACTGTTGTGGAAGGACCTGAAGTGACAGTTCACGCAAGGAGCTGAAGTTTTTCTGTCAAGAGGAATGGGCTGAAATTCCTCCAAGACAATGTGTAGTGCTAATCAACATTTATCAGTCAACAGTTATCAGAAATATTTAAGTGCAATTGGTGCCAAGCAACCAGTTACTGAAAACAAAAATTCACATACTTTTGCCATATACAAATACAGGTAGTCCTTTATTAACTATAGCCTGCTTTAGCAATTGTTGTATGGCACTGAAAAGGGGCATTGGTCGTACCTGATACGCTCCTCCTCAGGGTTTGGCGATAGACTCCAGGCATGGGATGACTCTTGTCTCGTAGCTCTTTAGACTGAGTTCCAAACTGAAGACACGCCTTCTGCCAATGGTCCCCAGTTTCGACGATGCTCTAGCAATGTTAATGATCCTGGTCCATGTTCGAATCCTCTACCTGGACCAGACTTACACCAGGGCAGGGCTGGAGTCTATCGCCACACCCTGAGAAGGAATGTATCAGATAAGACAAATGCCCCTTCTCCACTGTGGTGGTGATAGATTCCAGGCATGAGAGATACCAAAGCTTGGCTTGTCCTACAGGCGGGTCACCATATGGTCCTGCCCTCCTGATGCCAACACTTTCTGAAGGAACCATCTGCCAAAAGCCGCATCGATCAGCTTCTGACAAGGAAAGTCAATAGAAAACCTGGCAGTCAGTTTCAAGTCATGATTACGTCATGCTGCATTTAATGACTGTTTATAATTTAATTACAGCGAAACCTAGGTTGTGAGTCCAGTGCAACCATGTGATGTTTCATTTAATGACCATGTCACTTAGCAATGGAGATGCTAGTCCCAATTGCAGGTGTTAACTGAGGACCACCCATTTGTAACTTGTAACATTATAAACAAGTATAATGTTTTTAACTCATATGTTTAATTGGGTTTTCTTTATCACAAGCTTTAGAACTTGTGTAGCGAATAGATCACATTTTAAAGCCATATTTATGCAGAAATATTGAAAATTCCAAAGCCTTCACAAATTTTCAGCACCACTAAACTTGACAAATGTATGATTCAGTTTTGAATAAAACATGTTAATTTACAAAACCAAAAGTTTATTTTATTAAGCAAATCTGGGTAGTAAGACTGGTGATATGTTGTTGATTTAATTATTAATATATTAGCAATGAAAATTATCAGCTGCCACAAAAATTGATTTTACAGCAGGGAATGCACAAAGCCTCTCTGATGTAAGGGAGAAGAGATCCTCTTAAAATAAAAAGAAAGCATAAAAATATAATTTATGTTCTAAATGAAAGTTAAGCAATTCAAGAAAGAATGGTCCTAATATAGAATATTCCAGAATTCTGTAGAAAATTTACCAAGGGGCAGTTCAAGGGTGGTACATCTGAACTTTTGTTTGTATTTTCATTCAAACTCCATCCTTGAAGGTTCCAAATATAGTAACCATAAGAATTCACATTCTTTTTAACTGAGAATTACCAGTGAACCAAGCAAACTAAAATTAGTTGAAGAACAAATATGTATATTATCAAAACAAAGTACACATACACATCTTCAGAAGAATTTTCCTTTCATACGTTATCTAATCATGAACATAGAAAAATACTTTTTTTTCCTAAAAAAAAGAAAATAGCTAAATTCATTTCTTGCAGCTAAGCTTAGGTTCTTAATATTTTTCTGCTAAAAGACACCCTCTTTTAAGAAAGCAAATAAAATAGCTTCAAAAGTTAGGCCTTAGTGATATTTTAGTTGGAAACTAAAGGTAAAATTATAGGGTAATGCTTTTTTTTCTCCAACTTTTGTATGTGTCAATCTAATGTCCAATGCATTTCAAGTATTAATAAAAATGGTTTGAGAGATGCTTGCATCAATTAGTTGTAGGCATTTTTGCATATTACACTACATGTAAACTTGAAAGGATTATTTTGTATAGGAGATCTCATAGCAAGAAAAAAATCAAATGATATTGATCTTTTAACAGACTTATTATTCAAACTGTATTTAACTGAATTAAAAGTACTGATGTTTAAAAATAAGAAGATTCCTTTTCTTGTGGGATCTATGAGGAGACCCCATCTATGATTCCTGAAATCTTCATAGGCCCTATATAGAAAAGCATCAATTTAAGTTCAGAAATATAGCATAGGAACTAATACAGGTAGTCAGTCCATGACTTACAACCATTCAAATTTACTGAAAAAGGTGACTTATGACTGGTCCTCGCACTTATGATCGCCATAGTCTCCCGGTGTGGTTATATGACCAAAATTTGGTCACTTGACATGTATCCCTAATGGTTGCTGCATCCTGTGGCCATATAAATGCAGTTTACAATCTTCTCAGGGTGCTTCTGACAAGCAGTCAATGGGGAAAGCTGTATTAGTTTAACAGCTGTGTGATTTGCTTAATGATGGCAACAAAAAAGGTTACAAAATCAGTTGCAACTTAGTTAACAAATGCATTGCTTAGTGATGGAAAACCCAGCTGAGGACTACCTGTAGTATGAACTGAGTGCTAAAAACAGTCTTAAATTTTATCCACAGCACAAAAATATTACCATTGTTCTTTCAGTTTTAGCACCTCCTAGGAAATATGGACTTAAAATTAAGGAATCAACCCCGATTACTACAGTACAGTACAAATAGCTAAGTACTAAATAGTTCAACATGCACAAGTAGCTAGTTCAGATTTTAGAAAATGGGGGTTTTCTTCTTCTTCTTCCCCCAAAATCTAAACTCTCTGTTATTTCTTTGTGTGGTTAAAAGAAAAAGTAGAAATGTACATAAAGCCAATCTGTATTTCCCACCTGGTATATATTTAAAGTATTTAGGGTCAACCACATTCAGATTCCACACCAGTGATGGCTAACCTTTTTCTGTTCGGGTGCCAAAAGGGCGTGTGTGCCTGCGCACACCCATAATGTAATGCCCTCGCCCCGCCCACGTGCATGCTGCCCCCTCGTGTATGCGCGCAGGCCTCACTGAAGCCTCTGAGCTTCCAGTTAGCCCGTTGGGCCATTTTTCCCTCTCCCCAGGCTTCAGGAAGCTTTCCTGAAGCCTGGGGAAGGCGAAAACAGCCTCCCCCACCCTCCGGAAGGCTGATAATTAGCTGGTCAGCGCGCTGGAGCTGACATAAGGCAATGCCCTGCATGACACCTGTGACACGCATGTCATAGGTTCGCCATCACGGTTCTTACACCATTTATAAAAAAATGTGAAGAAGAAAACTGCATATGATTCTAGACTACTGAACATAAAATCCCATTAAATCTGTATGAAAAAATCTGTTACAATTCAAATATGTCATCAGACATGTCAAGGAAAGAATTGTATAATAATTATGTAAAGTAAAAGCACTTTATTTAAAAATGCTGTTCAGGGTTCTCTATCGCCTCTCTTTAGTTGTCTGAATTATTAAATTATTAAATTACTTTTCAAGCTTATCTTCACATTCATAATGCACTTAATGCACTAATGCACTTAAATAAAAATATCATCCCTAAATAGTGAATAACTCAACAGCAACCTCTTTCTGTACACAGACTTTATCCTACAATTCAAGTCCTTGCACTTTAATGACAGCCCCAGCCTGCTGGTTGTCATGAGACTGTAATTCAGGCACTTGGCAACCAGGATGTATGTACATCAATAAGGATCCCCTTTAATGACCTTCCTAACTGACTTCCAGTAGGCAAAGTCATGGAAAAGATGGCAAGGAAGGTCATAAATGGTTATGTGATGTCTCACTAAATGACTGCACTGCTTAATGACAAATTTTCCAGCCAGAACTGTGGTTATAAGTCAAGGGCTTGAAAAACGTGACTTATGACTGTTTTTCACACTTGTGACCATTGCCACATTCCTATGATCATGTGATCAAATTAATAAAGTTGGCAACTCACTCATATTTATGCAGCTTGCAATGTCCTATGGTCATCTGATCACCTTTTGCAACCTTCTGACAAGCAAAATCGATGGGGAAACCAGAATTACTTAACAACTGTGTTACTAACTTAATAATATAAATTTTGGGCTTTATTGTGGTCGTAAGTGAAGGACTAGTTGTATAATACAACAAATATCACGGAGTTTACATTTTATAATCCATTATATGATTTAAATAAACATAAGTGCACATTTTGCATGTAAAAAGGGTAAGTACATTCCCTACATTTAGCACTACAAATTCATAAAATTAGCACCAAGTACATTAGAACAGGTGCAAATGACTAGAACATCATTAGAGAGAATCAGGAAAGAACCTGTTTAATTTAAATCTCTCACATTTAAAGCTTGATTTGCTCTTTATTTTTGAAGTGTGTCATAGCATCAAACCTAGATCAAAAGAGCTCTCTATGTTAATAAAGGTAACAGATGCCCAACAATTGGACACAAAACTTTTCAATCTGGAAAATCATCTACAAGTAGACATGATTTCAAACATCTACAACTTCCACAGATCTGGACATTCCTGGAAGTTCCACCAGAGAGCAGAATGAAAGATGCAAGAAGTAGTCTCTAGAAAACCAGAATTTCATCACATAACCCATGGGTAGATCTCACCACTACTGATATCAAAATGTATGAGTTTACCATTAGAAAGAATCTGCACAAATTATTCCTACATTGAAGGTATGGAAACTGTCCAAAAAGAACATCAAGCAAGATCAAAGTTTGCTTATAACATCTAGGCAAAGACTGAACAACATGCTCTAGATATATGAGAACAAAAGACATGTTTGGCAAAAACCAAAGAAAACATATTACCAGGAGAATCTGATAACAACTGTAAAGCATGGTGGTAGAAATTTAATGGCTTGAGGACGCATTGCTGCATCAAGGCCTGGGCAGCTCAACATCATAAGAATCCACATTGAATACATGTCTTCTGGTACAGTGGCCAGATCTTTGTCTCATCTATCCAGAGCACATTATTCCAGGGAGTGCTTGAGGATAACGTGAGACCACCTCTCTTAAGTGGACCTTACATGACAATGTCTCACTACATGCCTTTAAATCCACCAAGGAATGGCTAGATTGTGTGTTTAAAAAAAACCTCAAACATTAGTGACCAAATGACCCCTCATTTGGTCGCCAAGATGTAAAAAAGATGTTGAGACTCTAGAAAGAGTGCAGAGAAGAGCAACAAAAATTATTAGGGGACTCTAGGATAAAACATATAAAGGACGGTTGTTGGAACTGGATATGTCTAGTCTTATGAAAAGAATGACTAGGGATGACATACTAGCAGTGTTCCGATATCTCAGGGGTTGCCACGAAGAGGGAGTCAAACTATTCTCCAAAGCACCTGAGGGTAGAAGAAGCAGCAATGGGTGGAAACAAGGAGAGAAGCAACTTAGAACTAAGGAAAATGTACTGACAAAACAATTAATCAATGGAACAATTTGCTTCCAGAAGTTGCAAATGCTCCAACACTGGAGGTTTTCAAGAAGAGATTTGTTTGAAGTTTGAAGTGGTGTAGGTTTCTTGCCTAAGCAGGGTGTTGGACTGGAAGACCACCAAGGTCCCTTCCAACTGTTATTCTAATTCCATGAAGGCGAACCTGTATAGCTGCATTGATAAAATACCGATAAAAATTGCATCTAGCCAACTCAAGCCTACTTCAGCAGACCCAACCTTCAGCAGTCCCAGAAATTTTTGCAATTTCCCTATTGCTTGTGCTAATCAGGCTCTTTGCTGTTTGCTGCAAGAAGGCAAATTGCTGGGAGGCAGAGGCCAAAGTGTGGGGGTGGCTGGGCGGAGCTATATTTGGTGTATAAGACACACCTAAGTTTTCACCCTCTTTTAAGGGGGGAAAAGTGTGTCTTATATTCTGAAAAATATGGTAGATTGCTGGAAGAAAAATGGATGCTTGATGTTTCCTATATATATATACCTGTCATCTTAACCCCTTTGGGGTTTTATGAAATTATTTGGGTGCACAAAAGGAAGAAACAATAAGCTAAAGAAACTGGAGACAAGTTATCAAAACAAAAAAAGATAGTAAGCTAAAGCTTAGTTTATATCAATATATTTTCCCACACTTCTCCATACCATTCTATTTCTGCAAACTCTCCTTGCTTCCATATTTATTTAATCTACCGTATATCCTGCCTTTATTATTTTTATAAATAACTCAATAGCTATAAAATGCCCTGACCTTATCATTATCTAACTTAATTCTATAATTACCCTAAATATTATTTAAAAATCATAAAATCATATATAGAATGTAAACTCATACTTTTAAGAAAAAAGCTGAAATTAACAATTTTTGATGCTTTAAACACATTTGAATCTCACACTAGACTATATGTGAAAAGTAAATGCAAACTGAAGCTTGACAAGTCAGTGTTCTAGTAATCTTTATATTTACTGAAAGTAAATCAACAATTGCCATTATCTGTTTGCAGAATATAGCACAATATAAATATATAATCTATCAGGTTTACCCACTTCCTCAAAGTAGATTTTCAAAAACAGCAGTAACTTCCCAGAGTGGTAGACAAGCAGCGATAAACAATCATCTTCTATCTAGTCATATAGTTAACTATTAGTTTCCAATCAACACTCTTATTTCCAAAGCACCAATCCAAATCTAATTTATTGGTAACTGAGATTCAACTCTCCTTACTTATCAAAAAGTTGAAAGATTGGCTGGAAAAAGTTTGAAAATAGCAATCAAATCGTAAGTTCTTAAACAATAACCTAATCACAATGTTTGGATCACTCATAACAGTCAGTTTCTTTGTCATATTCCATTCATATGGAAAGCAAACTTGGAGGAATTAAAGATAAAATCAAGACCCCAAGTTTTTCAGAGATGTGGATGCTCTCCCCTTCCCTTTGGAACTTTTCAAATAGGGGATATTAAGGATACTTTGTATTTTTGCCTTGAGAAGGGAGATGGATGACTCAGTGCTTCCCAATTCAGTGCTTCTTGCTCAATGAATAGCACAAAACATTTGAATTATGCCAAACTTATGCTGGTTGATTTGAAATACAGAAAAGAAGAACATGGTCAGGCTATGGAGGCTCCAAAGCATTTGTTATTTGATATAACACATCTTATTTACCACATCTCTAAACAGAAGTGTTACACAGGTAAGTTTAATGGCACTGAGTGTCAGATGTAAAAAAAACAAGTTCACACTTGAAAGTCCAACTAATTTATTGCTAATTGTGCCTCTGCATAGGAATCTTCCCAACTAAGAAGATTGAACCTGATCTTTCACACCTGACAGGGATGTGCTTAACCTTATAGGTCTGTGATGGCAAACTTATGGCACAGGTACCAGAGGTGGCACGTAGCGCCCTCTCTGATAGCATGTGAGCCATTGCCCCAGCTCAGCTCCATCCGTGGCTAGCTGATTTTAGGGTCTCTGCGGGGAAACGTGCATGCATGCATGGGGGTGTGTGTGCATGTGCAGGAGTAGTATGTACATGCATGGGAGTTGCATGTGCATGTGTGTGGGGGTTGCAAACGCATGCACGGGGATGGGGGAGCAGGGGGCATGTGCATTGCATTTGGGGGAGCGCAGGCGCACACTTTTGGCACGCAATGACAAAAAGGTTAGCAATCACTGTTTTGGTGGTGATGAATTATTAAATTTGTTTATACAGTACTTGACAGAAAACTGTCAAGTATGGGAAAATCAGGAAAGTTCAGGTAGTTCAAATGAATATAAAGGTTTATTGCACGCTTATGCTCTCTATAAGAATCTGAACTACTAACAGTTAAAGCAAAGAGGCAATAGATGGAATTCAAAGTGGGCTGGACTTAGATCTCTTGTGGGCATAAAGGGACTTGAGACTGATGACGCATTTGATCCCTTCCTTGGGTTCAGTCTGGTCATCTCCTACAACTTCTTTATAAATTTATTTTCCTTTTTTCTTGCACTTTTTCTTCTTTCTTTCCATTCTTTTCTTTCTTTAAGTTTAATTATATTAGTTCTTATTATTGTAATTAAAATACATTTTGTGGTCCTAAGATCAAAGGAAAAGGAGTGAGAATTTGTTTTAATAATCCCCACTGAGTTTTCTTCTGCCATACAAAGGCACATTCAAAATGGTTTGAAGGGTATTTGGTGTTGCTATCTTTCAACACTCAAACCAAACGTTTTTTTCACTGCTGCCAGATAGCAAAGTCTTCACACTCCAGTTTGCCAAGATCACTCCATTCTCTCAGAAAGTGGAAATGAGATCTGTTGGAAGACTGCTAGCAAGTAGTTTATTTATTTGTCAAGCATTTATAAGGTAACAGATATAAGTATAAACATGATTATGAGATACAGGAAATGGATTCGAATAAATGGGGATAGTAGGACAGGGATGGTAGGCACATTGGTGCGCTTATGCACGTACCATCCATGAAATCCATGAAAGGGATTCAGCTTTTCTTCACCCTAGAATTTATCATTCTAAATCAGATGTAATTGGAGTAATATTGCATTTAGGACTAATCTATTGCAATTTCATTAATTTGAAACAACCTTATGCAAGCTCCAGGTAAGTCAGTGGGTTCCCACCTAATACAGTGCAAACATGAATTATACTCAACTGAATGAAGCCTGTACTCTGAATTCTCCACAGGCTTCCCCATCTCCACAAAAAACAGTAATATGCTTAACATGAAATAATCCTATAGAAACAGGGTGGGAAGAGCAACTGAATCTTTCCACCTATTTCACTTTCCAAGTTGTCACTCTCTCCAAAGCTTAGCAAAATAGGAAACATTTAATAGAATAATACGGAGGCAGTATTGAATTAAGTTAAATATTCTTTTTAAGAGGTAAAATGTAATATCCATGCAATATTACCTTGCAGCATATGCGTATAGTGAATCTGTTTCTCCTACAAACCTATACACCTTAATTCCTTCTGAACTTCTCAGCAGTATTCCATGTCATCAGGGTGGATAAAAATTGATGATTTAAAAAAATCCAATTTTAAAAAATTTAAATCCGATTTTTTATTTTTATCAAATTTATTTTAATAAAACTTTTGGAGTAAAAATCTATCTAAAGAAAAATCTCTATTTAAGATACATAATTGAGTTTATTCAACATGAAATGGAGCTTAGTTATGTAGCATGAGGCTGTATATTCTGCAATATTTACATTTTTGGTTAACTCATTCAATGAATTCAAGCTCTGCAAGCTAAATAGGAAATCTTCATTTTGTTTGCAAATATTAGATTCTAACTACCAGCAAGAATGAGTCCTTGCATTTAAAGAGCACCTGTCATTTCAGATGCATCATGGCAGTGCCTGCTGCCTACCACGTCCCTCAACTTGTGTCACTGCCATATCACCAGCCATCCCATTAAAGTGAATGGGACTGTCGGTGAGTCAACAGCGGGTCAGAGGAGCAGCCACTGATGACAGTTGCGCCTTAAAAATTATGATTTAAATCGAATCCACCCTGCATATCACTAACCTTGGTATTCCTCTTGATTGCCTACAAGAATTGATGAAGGAAATGTATTACAATGGTCCTTAGGGGGCAGTTTCAGTCAGTGGTTATAGAAGAAGATAACTTGTGGCTATAAATTTATGAAATGCCGTAGGGCTTAATATATCTACCTTGTTGATTAACATTAAGTTGCTGGAAAAGCTCATCTGATCATTTGAATGAGAATCATCAGCATGCTTACCACCTCAGGGCATACAGGTGATATTGGAAGTTTTGCCCTAGTGTCTAGAGGCTATTAAGATCTAGATAGAATTAAACAAGCTGTAATTAAACTCAAGAAAGATGTGATTACCTCCTGTCCAATGAGGAATTAAATTCCACATGTTGTTTCTTGAGCAGAAGACACCATTCTTCAGAAAGCCGCAATAGTAATTTGGGGAGCCTACTGCCTTTATGGTTCTTGTTCAAAGGAGGTGGAAACTGGTCAAGAGGTTTTTGTTCAGCTCTGGCAAGGGCACCAGTTGTGGATCCTCCAGTTATACAGTAAATGAACTTTACATTTATAGGCCTTTGAGATGTAAAAAGCTCTATGTGGCTTTTTTCAGATCCATGTATTGCAATCAATCAAAGAAATAAACAGGTTCTTAAATGCCTGGCATTTTCCAGAGATTAAAGAGGCTGAGGTGGGGAGGTAATGCCTTTCTGTAATGGTACCAATTTGTGGAAAAGTCTTCCTTTACATATTAGATCCCCCCCCCCAGGGAAAATCTGTAAGAAAGCAATGAAGGCAGAATTATTCCAAAGAGCCTTTAATAGGCATCCTGATGTATTTATATGTATTTTGATAGAGATTTTAGTAATGAGTTTTTTTATCATTTTAATACACAAATTGGAAATTAACAGAGCAGTATATGTTAACATTTATTGTAAACAGTACTATTTTAACTGTTGTGCATTCATGTGGATTCAGTTCATGTAACTAATAAATAAGAGGGGGTGTTCAAAATATTAAAAGGTTATAGTTTTAGGACCTGTAGAAAGGAAGAATTAGATTCAAAAACTATACAACTACTGATGTGATTTCTTTGATTTTTTGTTTAGTATGCTTCCAGGATTTTGGTTGAAAAAACATATTTTGTGGTTTCCTGTGTTGTATCACCCAGCCATTTATGGTTTGTTTATCATTTAAAAAATCGTGATGTAATGCAGTGTCTGAACTAGACTACAATTTTGTATTTACTGTTGATACTTAAAACTACTTAAGAATGTTCAAAATTATCTCTTTCTTTACACATGAAATTGATCTAAAGAAAAGCATTTGAAGAGCAAAATTTTGTTTCTGGCCAGACAATATCCACTTCCTCCAGAGTCTTCAGTTTCTTAGCAACCTCATCAAGCAAACCTAAATTTGCAATTTTTATCGGTCTTCTGTGACACATATACACATATATACATACTTTTTATAAGATGAATTATGGACTCAAAATGCTAGGTTCCCTCATCCTATAAACTAATATATCAAATGCTAGATTGTTACAGATATACCCTATTTTGTTTTTGCAATCAGTACTTACTTCTATAGAATTATTTTAAGTATCAGAAGTATGCTGTCAAAGTGTCCTGTGTGAAGAAGTTATCCAATTTTCAAAGTAGAACCAAAATGTATCTATTGTGTTACTGAATTATCTATAGTTTGGGTATAAATGCAAATACAGTTAATGCATATGAATATATGATCACTCAATGCTAAGAAATAGTATAGTAGCCTTTTATCGCTACAACTCAACATGTACATCAGTTTACAGTCCTCTATATGTAAAAAAAACCCAATATTGTGCAACTTTAAGCATCATGTAACTGCCCTAGTCATTTTCTTTTAGTCCATTCTACCCCATAGAGTTATTGCTGGAGAGAATACCTACTTGAATTGTTGAATGAAAGATTCAATACAAAACTAAAAAAAAACTTTAAAAAGTAACAATAACTCAGCCATATATATATAACCTAGGAAGAAAAAAAGCTTCAATGACTGGTGATCAAGAGATATAAGCAATATTTAATGTCGAAAAGGTATTAACCTATCACTGACACAATACACTTTTCATAAATGCAGTCATATTGGAGAACCATTGGTAATTGAAAATCTAGACTACAGGCTCTTTTAACTAGGAACCATAATGATTGCCTAGAAAGACCAACCAAATGCTACTAATGCCTGCAGATACAAACTAAGCAGGAATTCTCAGAATCTCAGCCAAGGCAGTTATTTCTATACTATACTTTCTATACTTTAGCAGCAAACGTATCTAAAATTTATCTAAAATTGCACAATATTCAATTTATGCGTATCCCAACTTTGATTTTTAATATTCAATACTCAGTATTTTTACCAAAACGTATTTCAGTTAAGGCTTGTAGGAATAGGTCTATAGAGATTCTCAGTCATCCAGGTCATGTTTGTCCCAAAGATGTTTTTTCAAGAGGCAACTGAGCATTCTGGTTTTTTCTTTGAAGACATTTTGGTTCTAATTCAAGAAGCTTCTCCAGTTCTGAAATTAATCTGTCTTATTCAGAGCTGAAGAAGCTTCTTGGATGAGAAGCGAAACATCTTCAAAGAAAAAAACAGAAAGTCCAGTTGCTCTTGAAAAAAGCACCTTTGAGATGCTTGTATGAATGTTAGATAAAAATAAGTCATTTTTGTTCCTTGGCCTGTATAATGTATTTATATATCTCTGTATAGTCAGATATAAAACCTAGAAATCTAGAAATTATATGGCAAAAATACTTTCAAATTTCTTGAAAATAAAATCCTGTTTTTAAATTTGCTTTGTGAAGTTTTATTTTGCAAATATTTATTTATTAAATCGAAAGGGAATTGCATTTAACATTTTATATGCCATTTATAGCATTCAAAAAATGCTCAATTTCTAAAAAGTGACTCTTAATTTAACCTTGATTCAAATAAATGGCAGACACAGATTGTCAGCATTACACTGAGTTTTATTTATTTTATTTCCATTTGCGGACTTTTAATTCTGTTACTGTTTGTTACAAAATAAACAGTATTTGGACGAATAAGATAACTTTCTGATCCAGGCTCTCTTTCCCAACTGGGGCTGTTTGCCAAATTAATATATTAGCATTTGATTGAAAAACATCATGAGAGAACTATTTCAATGTATTGGTTGCTGAGTTCCTTTAGCAATAATGTGTTTGTGTGAATTATAACAACATTTTATTAAGATAGCGGCTGCCAACATTTGCGGCTTAGTAGCTCAGCTGGGTGGAGGAGAGGGGAACTGAGCTGCATGAGCGGTGAGCCGGCATGCACACATGGGTGCACCTGAGCTCTTGCATGAGTGGTGGGCCGGCGTGCAACTTGACTTGCATGAGTGCCCGCCGGCCTGCCACTCATGCAAGTTGAGCTGCGTGCACACACATCTGGCTAGTCACTTGCATGGCCCAATTCCAAATAGGTCACGGCCTGATAGTGGCCCCTTACACTAAGACAATGGCCTTGCTATAATGGCAAAGAAGTAGGTGTATAAGCACACACCTAAATTAGGCAATGACTGAACATAAACATAATGTAGAACACATCAAAATCTAAGATTATATATAATAATTTAAAAAAATAATCCTAACCATCGTAAGATAATTTTTACTGATTTCTTAAACACAATATCTCCTAATTAAATTGAATGTTCTGTAGATACCAAAAGAACGTTGCCACTTTCCCTACTCTTTTACAGGATCCATGCTAGAGTGAATGGGAATGGAAAAGGGAATCAGCACATAATCTCTGGCTTCCTTTCACATTTACAAAAACATCTACTGGATAACACACCTTTCTTCAAACAGTGTGTGAAGTAGGCAATCAGAACCAGATTTTCCATTATTATCTGCTATTAAGTTGTTTTCAACTTCTAGTAGCCATATAGTTTTTCTCCAAGTCAATCTCCCCTAACCTGATCCTTCAGATCTTCCAATGGTACATTCTTCACCACTATAACTAAAGCACTCTATGTTTTTGATGGCTATCCTCTTCTCTTTCCTTCCATCATTTTGCATAATGTGTCCCAAGTAGGATAATTTGTGCCAGGTCATTTTTTCCCAGAGTGAGGAAAAAAGCTCTGGGTGGATTTGTTTAATGATCTATTTGTTTGTTTTCTTGGCTGTGTACATTATTCTCAGGAGTTTCTCTAATACCAAAGTTCAAAGGCATTAACACACTTCCGATTTTGTTTTTTCAAAATTCAACTGTCACTTCCATACCATGATTCTGTGATTCTGATTTTTGTTGGTAGTCACAACACGTGGCATTTGAAAATCTTTCCCAGAGCATTCATGATTGCTATATGAAGTGACAGTCTTCAGCATATTTCATGAGTTTGTTCCCTTACTGTTGAAAATTGATACTAAAAGACATAAATTATCCATTCTATCTTAAAACTTCCATATTATCAGCTGAATTCTTACATCAAATATGTAATTTAAAAGTTCTAAGAGGAAAAAATAGTATTAATACTATTAAAAAGTATTAATAGTATTAGTATTGCTTCTATTTTGCTATAAATTTCATTATCTCACTTTGAAATAAGTCATTTTAACAAATTAGTTTGATTATAATATTCTATACTTTTTAAGTCTTAAAAAGATCAAGTTACTAGGCCTAATTCTGTAGCAACCAGAATTAGGCCTAGCAACTTGATCTTTGGATCAAGTAGTCCCTTCCACTTACTCAATGACCTTAATTTTTTGGGTTTATCAAAACTTTACAAGAATACAAGGCAGTCCTAAGGTGTTATTTTGTTAATTCATATGAAATATTAGTCTTTAAAGCAAATCTGTTTTGAAGACATCATTTATAATAATAAGCTAGACAACTGACCAAATCTTAACCAGACTCACAAATCTTCTATCACGCCTGACTTCATGATTCTTCTCATGCCTGACTTCATGATTCCTTTTAAGAATTTAGGGTTTTGGTTGGCATGTTTAGTTCCTGAACAGCAGCCTTTCATTATCTACCCAGTAAAGGCTATATCCTCCCCATCTCACATAACAGTGCATAGATTTACTATTTCAATTAACAGCCACTTTTTGAGCAAGATAAGAAAGCTTCAATGTAACCAAACAAATCTAACATACTCTTTAATCATGAGTAGTGATAGATACAATTTTGGGAGGTTGAGGTCAGCTATCTCCTAAGAGTGCAAATGTACAGGACTCATTGCCATGATATGTTGTGAAGTAGTTTCAGACACATTCAGACATGTTTTGGAATGGCTTCTGAATAATGTTTATTATTATTAAGTTAATGAAGTTAACTAAAAGTTACCTTAATTAGTATATTTTTAAAAATTACTATTTTGCATGAGTTAAACTTTACACAACATACACCCATCTTTCATTGCAAATTAATGTCTTAATAGGACCAATCTTTTACAAATGTTGCTTAAATATATATTAGTCTTTGTAATTGTTCACCATCCTGACCATTTTCCAGGATTTGCTTTTTTACCCATTCTATTCCAATGGATTCTATTAGCTTACTTCAGATTTACTCTTATCAGTCCTATGCAGAATTGAAACTTAAATTTGCTCTAATAAAAAATAAACTTTTTTTAAAAACATGGGAAGGAAAGCAAAGCATGAGCGAAATTATCATTTGAAAATAGGCAATCAAGTACATCAATTAAAATTATCTAAATAGGTTGTTTTAATTGCATTTGAATCATAGCCCAACACAATAGTTTAATACATTAATATTCTTAAATACAGTCTTCTTACTAAAAAAAATATAACACACTGAAAATACAAAGATTCTTTCATCTTCATATACGAAGCTGGTTGCATATAACTGGTTTAGTAGTGCAAATCAAAATTCTAATTATAGTTGTACCACCAAGGACAAAACCAAATTTGTCAATAATTTGTATTGAGCAACAATTTGATCAGATTTTATTTTTATAAAAATGGCTGCACAATAATCCGCAAAACACAGGTAAAAATATTCTTTCTTCCAAAACTTCAGCAACATTATCACATTTGGGAGTAAAAGTGCTGAAGTTATCATTACTCTAGAAAGTTTAAAATGTGCTATAAAGTTGGTGCTGCTCTTTTTTAACCACAAATTTTCTCCATTCTAATTTGTACATCATCTGATTCTTCATGTATTTCAATCATGCACTCATCATTGAGTCCATCCACCCTGCTGTAGGTTGCCTTCTTCTCTACTTTCCTTCCATAATGTATCCAAACTAGAAAAATTTGAATGTGGTCATGTATGCCTCATGTGAAAATTCTGAATTGATTTCTTCAATAATCCATTTGTTTTCTTGGTTGTCCATACTATTCTCAACTGTCTTCTCCAACATCAAACATCAACATCCTTTCTAGCCTAGTTCTTATTCACACCTTACTAAAAATATTACATATATTATGATAAGCTATATATAAAAGCATATATAGGAATGACATGCCAAAACAAAAAAATGTGACTCCTTCATACACAGCTGTGATAGTAAACTCTCTCATGTGTCTTATAAAAAGATTAAGAAAATGTTTATTTTATTTAACAAATTTATATAGTCACCCATCTACCAAAATAATTGTGAGTTTTACAGCAATTTAAACAAGAGTAAAAAGAGTATGGTAAATTACATTACAGAACAGATCTCTACTGCATTGTACAGATATCCACTGGTAGAATGTAGAGTGTAAATGTTCAATGATGTGAAAATACTATTGATGAAAACTCAGCATCACCTAAAGTAAGATATTTAAGTCTAGTCAGACGTTCTTAAATAAAGTGAGAATTAAAACCACAGACATAACTGAAGATGCATGCTTAACTGAATCTCAAAAAGATAACTATGCTGTGTTGGACCCATTTTCTTAATTGCATTATGCATATGAAAAAAGATTAATAGTCCATTTACATTTTATTACTCATCAGTGTAGAAAAGAAAAATCTAAGGTTAGACTTATGATAATCACCATAAAAGACAATAATTTGTAATATTTTATCAGGAAAAGTTGTGAATAGTTGCATAGAAAAGTTTTATCTTCAGTACTATGGGAAGCATTTTCCCATTTTCTTTGCATTCACGGTTTAATTTCCATTGACTTTCCTCAGGTTAATTTGGCAATTTGCAGACTGTTTATCCTGTGGCACTGTGGCTTGAGTAATATGGTTTTGTTAAAACATAATATCTGTTACCCTTCAGTCAAGTATGGCTGCTTCTCATTTTTCTTAGAGTTACTAGCATACCCCCAGTCAGCAGATAAAGAACCTTTTTGAAATGTGATAAAGCCAGTACAAACATTTATGGATCCTAGTTACTTCATCTTATTAAAGTTGAGTTTTTCCCCACTTCAAATACTTGCACAATGATTTAAACAAAGTATTAATATTGCAAAATCAACAGGTTGAAAAGATGCTTAGTAAGATCTTGAAGCAAAGCAATACATCAAATGAAAGGACCTCGCAAATATTAAAAAGATTACAGCATATATTATCATTAAAGCATACATGAAGTGCTTTAGTCAAAATTAAGTGTTGAAGATAAAATAGGACCTTTTCAAAATGTGACTAAAAACTAAGTCAGTTTAATCAAAATCTGTATAAAGGCAAAATAATATACTGAGCAAAGACTGACTAATCTCTATCCCCTCAATTAAACATGTATGTTATAATATTTAAACCTTAAATATCAAGATAAGCTAAAAATAGACCCATTCATTAAAAACCGAAAGTATTATTAGCAACTAATTTCAGGCAGCAAAAAATCACCAGTTGCCAATAAAAACTGCTCAGCCTTTGGACCAAGGAACAGCTTTCCAAAATTTGTAACAACTTGTATGGGTAGAATGTAAGAGTTGTGTCTCATCAATGAAAGTTTATTCACAACAATTACACAACTATATTCCATACAAAAGCAGAGTTTTACTGTTCCAATTTAATGCTAAAAAAAATTCCATCATAAAGAAAATATCACCAAGATATCTGGATCTCCCACAAATTTTGCATTTATAATCCTTTTCATAATAAATTCAATGAAAATGATCTTTCAATGAAAGGAAATATTTTAGGAATGGAATAGTTTTGATTGTATCATGTACAGTACCTTTTAAGAAGACAACTATGAAAATATGAATTGCTAGCTTCTAATAGCAACAAAATAAATTCAACAGTGAATGCAACAAGTATAGTCAGCTATCAAAGTGACCATCACAAGGCACTGGAACTTGCTAAACAAACTCAATTTAAAACTGAAAACAGGTGGATTGTACTGCATTTGGTAAGCTCTATAGAATCTTTGTTTTGTCTTTTACTCCTATGTATTATTTCAAGACTGTAGCCATTCCTACACACCAATAGAAACTATTTAAAAAGTACAAAGTACAAATATTCTTATACACCACCTGTACTGGTATAATTCAGCATCTGAATTTAGGAAATAACTTTTCCTTTTAGTAATTTTTTTAGAGAAATCCATTCCACTAGTTTCCTTTGTTAACCAACCTACTAATTCCTTTGTGAAGACTCTTTTTTGTTAAGCACTCTAAGATCTCTCATCCCTTCCCATTTGTTCCCTGTGGTGCATATAATACTGTATTCTGTTTTGCAAACAATCATGCATCTAGACACTCTGGTAAACAGCCAAAGATTAAAGTACATTATTTACTGTCATACAAACACTCATGAGCAGAAATCAAATGCAGCTGCTGTGGGGGTGAAAATATGATCCTACAGTTGTTGCACATTTGATCTGCATGCTTTGGGAGTGCTGTAAACACTCACAAGGACAATTTGGTAGTTTTGTGTTCTACCCACTGAGATTTATATCAAAATCAACAAGTATGTGCTTTTCTACACGTACACTGCAAGTCCAAATCATTCCTCAGCTGAACAGATTTAAAAAAAAGATGTATAGTGTTTTAATATGTGTAAGTCCAGCCACCGTGGTTTGGAATCATGGTTTTAAGATTGAGTAACTTGTACTACTTCATCCTATCACAATGAAAGTCAAGAGTGACTTTCAAAGCCATCACTCATCTTGACAAGGGAATACAGTCAGTCAATTATCTATCATGGTAAACAGAAAAAGAGAAAAAAATGGAAGAAGGAAGAGGGGATGGAAAAAGATTTAAAAAATAAATAAAACTAGAATTTGAAGTGAGAAATGAATTCCTAAGCAAATTATAAATTCTTCCTCTCTTGAGCTATTGGTTTCTTACCCTTTTGCAGTAAATGTTACCACTTCACATGTACTCAATAGACTTTATACCACGAATTGAATTCTGGTATAAATTAAAAATCGACTGAAGCAGTTCTAGATTTCCTAATAGTGAGGAGAGTTGGAATTAAAACAACAACAACCACTAAGGAGAGAAAGAAGAATGCTATGGAAAACCAGGAGCGGGTTTCCAGCTGTTCCCTCCCCCATTAAGCCCGAGGAAACGAAAGAAGCAGCAGCAGCGAGGAGGCTCCTACGCGCTTCGCCCTTAAACGCTCTTAGTCCAACGGTCGCTGTTGAGGCGCGCGCCAGGCGGGTGAGTATTCTCGCCACGCCTCCTCCCTACCCGCCAGGTCTAGTCCCAGGAGCCAAGTCGCTCGCGCCTTTCGCGAGCAGCAGCACGCGCCCCGCGCTTTCCCGTAGCTCGGGGCTAAGAGCAGCTGCTTGCTTTGCAGCGGCTGCAGCCACCGCCTCCTTCCACGCCCCGCCGGCACAATTCTCTTCTTTTTGCGCACACGCCCTGTGATACACGTTAAGTATTTCTTTAAAAAAAAAAAAAAAAAAAGGTAAAATAAAAATTAAAGGAAAAAAAAAGAAACCCGAAGGCGCAGCCACGCGGAAAACTAGTTACACGCGCCCTCTGCTGGAAAGAAAGCTTTTGCAAATCCAAGAAGTGTTCGGGAAACTGGAGGTGTATGTAATAAATATATTTTAACAAGAGGGTTCCGGCAACAGTACTTTTGGCCGGAGAGAAAAGATGGGAGAATCCGAGAATATGCAAGTATCTTCATCTATGGGGGAATCCAAAGCCATAACAAACAGGTTTGGCGCAGAGGTCAACTACTGGCACCTGGGCATGAGAAGAGACGCTACTACACACCGGGCTTTATCCTTCTCGCCTCCCCCGCTCCTGGCAGCTGCTCCCACCAAGCGCAGACACGCCCCTAAGAGATGCCTCTAGGTGCGCCGTTTTCCATTTTTTCCCAAAGTAATCCCCTCTTTCACACGTAAGAGTTTTATTGTCCCCATCAACTGGCTCGTGGAAACGAAGCTTCATTATTACCCCGCGCCGCGCCAATTCGCGCGAGGTTCCCACGTATCCGCAATACAAAGCGTGTGGCTGGGTTTCGTGGATGTTTAAGAGGGGAAACTTGCAGTTTTATAATGGAAACGGGAGAGATTGCGATGCTGCCCTTTTCCAAACCTCAACTTGGTTACACATTTACACCCCCCCCCTCTTTCCGCGTGCTTGGGAAGAGCAGGAAGGAAAAGAAAGGCGCCCGTTAGACACCCTATCCTCCACACACCAGAAAGGGCGTAAGAAAAAAAAAAACCAACTCAAGTTACACTTCTGCAGTTACCCACAAAGTAAAGAGAGTCAAAAGCGACGGCAAGACGGCCCATTTAGCAGCTACTTACAAAACACAGCTGCAGAACCGCGACTGCTTATTAGAGAAAATAGATTGGGGAGGGAGGGGGAAGAGAGAGAGAAAAAAACTGGGACTTACCGGCCAAGCAAACTGAAAAGGTATAACAATCCTCCCCGTGTCGTGGTTTTTACCCTGATGAAAATTTCGGCTGTTCAGATAAAAAGTATTTCCACCAAGAACAGGAGTAGATCCGGAGCCGTAGCTGCATGTCCCAATAGGCGTGATTTTAGCCTGATATTCCTTCAGACAGACTTTCACATAAGTATCACACTCATCCCGAGTACAGTCCACGTTCGTTGGGGGTTTCGTGCCATCACAACATTCCCCATTCAACAATTCGCCGTTTACATTCTTTACCGAGTTAATCTGCAGCTCGAAATAGCCCGTGGACTGGGAGACCTAAAAATAAAGAAGCAAAAAGGGAGAACCTCATTAACTGTAGTGTCGGGGGTGGGGAGTGCATGGAGATTTCCAGGCGGCCACTCCAGAGATCCCAACGACAAAGTAGCCTTCTGATATAAAAAAAACTATTAAAACTATTACGCACTATTAAAAGAAGCAGCGGGAGAGGAAACAACAGTGCCGCAATTCCGGCTTATGGGAGTAATAAGGAAGGCTGGTTGCAAGCCGCGCGAAAGACCTGCAGAATGGCTCCATTGGCAGCTAAAATAAGGCACTTCGAAATTATCTGATGCCAGCCGAATAGGAACTCCCCACGTTTAAAAAGTAACTTGGAAGCGATGCAAACCGTCTTATTGTTTTTTTATTTTTATATCAATGTGTTCGGGAAATGGATTAAAAACAACAACAACGCCGAGGGTGCTCCGCGCAAACGTGCAATGCAAGTTTGCCTCCGCGTTCTTCCAAAGCAAACACACAATTGGAAGCCCCGAGTTGTTAAGGGAGCTTGCAGACAGACGTCGGTAGAGCCCGTAAGCTTTCCAATCTCCCCCCCGACGCAAAACCGGGTTTCTTTTTTCTTTTTGTTAGTTTCAACAAAACAGAATGTATATCTTTCTCTCTCTCTCTCTCTCTCTCTCTCTCAAAAGGAAGGAGGGACAAGGTATTCCAATCTCATCACCGGGTTTAAGTGGCAAGGTAAAAAAACCAAACCGTACAAAAGTCGTCCCCGATCGTTTTCCGCCCAAAGCTACCCGTCCCCGCTCTTCCCTTTGGAACAATTACCACCACCACCACCACCGCAAGCCAAAACGCAGGCGGTTCTTTTACCTGCGTCCATAAAGTTAGGAGCAGCCACAGCCTGAGCGCCGCAGCAAAAAGAGCCCAGTGCCGCCCGCCACAATCCAGCATGCCTGCTGCTCCGAGCGGAACGCCTTTGGATCAGGGAAGACAGGCTCGACAAGCCATCGACCAGCCGCTGCTCGGCGCATCGGCGGCAGGAAGGCTTTCGCCCGGTGCAAGCTGAAAGCTCTCCCGAGCCTTAAGCACCCCCTCCCCCGATGCTTAAGCCGAACAGCCTGGGATCCGCGGAGGCGCAAGCCAGCGCTCGCCAGCCGGGATCCACCTAGATGAGAGCACTCCGCAACAGAAAAGGGAACGGTCTGCCAGCAGCAGCAGCAGTAGCGGCCGTCCCTCGCAACTCCGCTCGCTCCTCTGTGCGCCTCTGCTGTGCGAACACCCAACAAGTAGGTGCCAGAGTGACAGCTTCATCGCCCATTAGTCAGCAGCGCCTCTGCCTTCATATTAATGAGGGGGAAGGGCCCAGAGCGGCAGCGGACGGGTGTGGCCACGCGACTCCTTCAAGGGCGGGGAAAAAAAAAAAGCGAAATGAAAAACGCTGGAGCGTGCGCAGCCGTCGGAGGTTTTTCCAACCTGTCATTTATCTCCCGCCCGGCGAGGGCCCTGCGGCGGGGAGTTGCGCAAGCGGTCTGTTGCGCGTGGGCAAGGCCCTGCCCAATACGTGCGCGGCGCTGTGGGGGTAGGAAGGGACGTGTGCCTTCTTGCCCCGTAACGTGTGCTAGACTTCGCTTCGCTGCCAGTAAAGGAGTGGTGTCTCTTGTGCTCAGCAAGCGTGGTATGCCTTGGGATGGCTGTTTACGGTTATACCTGTCTGTTTACTCCCAAGATACATTTCTCTGAATTAATCTAATTTTGAGTGCTTTTTTTCGATTTCCCCCCATCCAGGAAACCATGGCCCATTCTTCGATTCTACTGTATCCAAAGGAATCAGAGGAAAATATGCTCAGTTTACTACTAGCGTTTGGAACTGAGACATAAAAGCCCGTAAAATAAGTTTTGTGATGCTCATTTACGGATAAATGTTCCATAGATAAGGAGAATGCATGTTTATTTTTGGTTAGTTATGGGAGCAGGGACCAAAATAAGGAAATGTCAAAGACAGTATTCCTAAATTACAAGTCTCAAATCAATGGCCATGTTAGCTGGGAGGAAATCTGAGAATTTTAACCCTTCACCTATAGTAGGCAATCTGTCTTATCATCCAGGAGGAATAATGAATAAATGCCAATGGGAGACTGCTTTTGTTCAACATGCTAGGCTATGATATATGGAAGCCAGTCTGAAATATACAAAATCGTAACCACACTGGTTGAATTGTACAACACAACCAAAAACTAACCAATACCATTTTAGCCTAGCATGTTTTTTTAGCAGGTTGTGAAACCTGCAAGTTTTGGTTTTTATCATGTGACCCATCCAATCTGGCCATTTCATGAAGGTTATTCTTGTTCTAGCCTTGGTTGTTTCTCTGTAGAGCTCAAGATTGGTTCAAAAATTATGCCCAGCCATAAATGGTTTGTTTTGTTATAGTATAATGTCATTCAGATCCAGCAGCTGCAATTTATAATGAGTTCTTGGTTAATAGTTAATTATTAGTGGTCATAATAGCACAGCTTGTATGAATGTAGCCTATTGTGGTTTAGTGAACAAACTCAATAAACTGGGTTTGCACACTCAATCTAGTCTATGATTGGCTTTCTTACCTAAGCCACAATTGGGGTTTACACAGGGTTATAAAGGATGTATTAATAGACTATAATGACTGGATTTATACAACAATTATATTAAGTCTTAATGTACTTTGGGTTTTACATTTGTATGAATTTGTGAACCATGGTTATGGCTTAGTATATTGTTGAGCATAAATTTTTTTTCAGTGACTGCAGGCAGCTTACAAAGATAAAAACTGAATATGAAAAGCAATAACCCTCACGCAGTCACGTAAGTTCCATCCAATTGTGGGTTTCCCACACCCATTGACAAATTAGGTCTTCAGGACCTTGCAGAAGAATGTAAAAGTGGGAGCAAATCTTATATCTCTGGGGATGATATTCCATAGGGAGGGAGCCACCGTGGAGAGGGCTCTTCTTGGTCATGCTAGATCATGGGTGTCAAACTTGCAACATGTTGTCAGGTGACATTTTGCTATGTTTTTCCCTTCGTGGAGCTGGGGTGGGTGTGGCCTGTGCATGACGCATCCAACCTGTGGGCCGGCAGTTTGACACCCCTGTGCTAGATATATCTCCTTAGGAGAGGGCACCTGTGGCATTCCCTGCCTCCCTCTCTAATGGATCAGGTAAATGTGACTGGGAAAAGGCAGTGCTTCAAATAAACTTATCATGTAGGGCTTTAAAGGTGGCAACCAGCATCTTGAATTGGACCTGGCAAATTGGCAGCCAATACAGCTCTCTCAGGAAAAATGAAAGCTACATGTGAGCTTCAAGGCCTGCTGCATTTTGAACCAATTGAAGCTTCTGGATACTTTTCAAGGGCATCCCCATGTAGGACCCATTGCATTTGTGGCTAACTGAGCAATACAAATTAGCTAATGATTCAGTTACTGTTGTCAGATGGAGATGAAATGAAATTCCATTTACTGAATGCACTCTATAAAAGGCTTGTCCAAGTGGCATCTTCCATATGTTTTGTACTCCAATTCCAGTATTCCAATCTGAACCTATTTGGGAGGCACCAGAATGAGACAATTTAACAAGTAAAATCAAACCAAGTCCCACTGTGATCATTTCCATGATGGGCCTTAAAGTTTCTTCGTTGACACAGCTATGCCTGTCTTCATTGCTACAAATTATTTTAATTATTTAATGTAATAATGGTTAGATGACTAGAAGATGTTATAAATTGCTACTAGGGAAATGAGTTTTCTATAAGACATTTAATCATAATCTAGCATGTTGTATAAACCTAGCCTATAACTTATCAAAATTAGTTGTTTATAAACTGATTTGTGTGAACCAGACTTCTGTAAAACTATGATTTAGCTTGTATGAATCTAAACTAATAATGTTTGGGCTGATACTTAAAGCATTTTTTTTCACATAAATGCTTAATGTACTACTTCAGTTTTGGCTTGGAGCAGTACATAAACTCAACCAATAAAACAGATGCTCCATGTTAAATTGATGTGAAAAATAAGATTTACCAAAAAATAGCATATTATCTCATCTTAACAGAAATGTTCAGAGTGCCAGCCAGCTAACAATGGTATCCTTTAAAATACCATTAGTTGTGTTGGCTGGGGGTTGTGTTGGCTGGGGTTTATGAGAGTTTGTCCAATACAGCTGGAGGACATCAGATTGTAAAGGCTCTATGAGCTAGTAAATTGTCAGTCACCTTATTCTCTGTACTGCCTTTCCAATCTCCTTCCCTATCATTTTTCTTTAACCTTAATATATTAATAGTTCCTCTGACTGATCATTAGGTGCTCAATTTTCTTGACATTGGAGGAAAGGCAGAGATAACATACATTTCTATAAATCTTAAGCCTCCTCAAACTATGTTGATAAATTCTTGATACTTTTTGTTTCAGCTTTCTGTTGTATGAAAATTTCTATTGTTACAAGGCTGACTGGATCCCCAAATTTCACTAATTCATACTTTGCTAGGTAAACCCCAATGTAGTTACCATAAACCAAGCACCTGCATGACCCCAATCTGGTCATAGAAATGACCAAATAGATGACCAAATAGAAAACTAACATTATAAAAAAAAAACGCAGCCCAAACTTATTGCAGTTGAGGATTATCACATCATTACTGTAAATCACCTGTAGCAAGCCATTCTTTTCCAGCTGTTCTGTGAGTGCTGAAGGTATCGGAGTTGATTGATGTCAGCTGCTTGGGCATCCACATAGTTATAGGGTGTACTCAGCAGCTTGTAAGCCTAAAAAAAATCTCCCTTTCCTTTATCATTAACCCTTTCATCCTACTGCTCTATTAGAGAAGCTTGTTGGGAACAAATAACCAAGAAGTCAATGGACTGTAATCACCCTGCTGGGCTTGGAAACATTTCATAAAGCAAGCCCCCCTGCCCCCCTTTTCAGAAATTCAGCCTGATTCCTCAGCTGCCAACCGGCACACCACTCTTCTGCTATTCATGGTCAGCCTATAGCTGAGCTACAGTACCTCCTTCAGCTGACACGTGAGCAGCTGCTAAATGGGAGCCAGCTGGCCAGCTGCTCACCCCAGCTCAGCTGCTTCTGCTGCACTTCGTCTGTCCCATTACCCCTTATGACTCCTGTCTTTTATCTTCAAACTGTGATGGGCCTACTTGTATAGTTGGCTGATCCTCACTTTGGAGTCTAGGAACCTTCCCTATCAAAGTGGGTTGGGGAAAGGTTAGAGGAGAGCCAGGATCTGAGTTCACTAAGGCATACTTTAACCATGGTTTGCTAATAAGTAAAAGGCAAAAGAGAAACCAGAGCACAAGACAAAATAGTTGGGTTTACAGCAGTAATCAATAGGTTAGAATGGTTTAGGGATAACAATGGCTACATTCACACATTGCATGTAGTGTAGCTTGTAAACCAAATCAATGATTTAGTTTCTCTTAACATAACAAGCTGTGGTGTGATCAGTATTGCTACATTATCTGCTCCTGTGATTAATTGGGAGGCAGTCAATACTTTGAAATGATGGTGTGTTTTTAGTAACTTTCTTTGCTAGTTAATTAACTATGGTACATCTTTACTATTGAGCAGAAAGTGTTTTTAAAAGGCTACTTTATCCCTTTATTCACTGCAACTACCAGACAACCAGGAGTTCATGTCTTCCAAACACTGCCTACCTACAACACTTATTCCTTGTCTTTTTCCAGGCCCAGCTTACTTTTTAGCCTTCCCAAATAGCAAAGAATGTTGCAAAAATTCCTGAACATGCATATTATTAGTTCCTCCAAATACCACCTTATGCCCTTTAATAAAATCTTAGCCAAGGATTGTACAGTACTTGTCTATTCTACCATTGTGTTGCCTTTTCTTGTGCCAGGATGGAATGGATTGCCTAGCATCCATGCCATCCATGGCTGGTAGGGGGGGGGGGAAAAGATTCGGATGTGTTATCATTCATGGTCATCCCTCTTCTCTAAGAACCTGTCATCTCATTTGTAAATGCCAACAGGTCAAATACCATTCATACAGGAGCATTAGCTGGCATATGCCCAGAAATAGCATGACAAGCATTAATGCCATTGGATACTTCATAAACCTCTGGGTCAGTTCAAAAGTCTATTAGAACTCAAAATCATTATTCAGAATTGACGCTGTTATGTGTGGAATACCGCAACAGTTTTTATCAAGTTGAGTTTCCTGTGTACTACCAGCCAGTGAGAAGTTGAACAGGTTGTAGAAGTTCAATAAATGTAGTATGCATAATACATGGCCTGGAGGTGGGCTTACATACCTGCTGGCTTGCATGCAACTAGAGTGGGGATAGACACCATCCCAGGTAACTAATTGTGGTGAAGGAATTCTAAACTAATCTTCAACCTCACACAGAGCTAACATTTATGGTGGGAGATCATGGTCTTCTTACTACTGACTTTGGCAGGTTCTGTTCCTCACTGCCACCCCATCAAAATACAAGGCTCCGAATGCCTCTGGGGACCTGGGAAACATCTGAATCTTGATTTCTCTTATTCTACATACCGAAGGGATTTTCTGTATTTGGAAGTGCTATGGACATTGATGCAAGACTTCAAACAATGGAATGGTCATTGGGAAATATTTGAGTGAGTAAAAAGGAAAAAAAATATTGGCGCTGATAGTTAATATTGCCTGTTTTCTCTTTGCAGTATATTTCACATGGAGAAATAATGTATCAGTGAGTAGTCTACCTGCCATGTCCGGTGAACCTCAGGTCAAAAGAAGCTTTATGGCAAGAAATTAATGCTATTCCCTTTTCATTCATTGGGTTTATGTGGGTCCATTATCTACACATTCAGTAGAGTTAACCTACAGAAAACAATTAGTCACTTGGAAGATGTGTATGATTTCCAGTCTCGGTTATATGTTCATATATGCTGTGGGTTGCTAGCATTACTACCCTCTTTCCTCTTGTAGCAGGTATGGGACATATGTCTTTCTGCATCTTGTCTTTTTCATTAGAGACCACAGAATCATAGGCTTGGAAGGCACCTTGGAGGTCTTTTAATCCCCTGGCCAAGACAGCAATCTTCAGACCTCTGAAGAGTAAATGTCTGACCAACCTTTTTTTGAAAACCTCCAATATTAAAGCATCCACAGTTTCAGGAAACAGAAATAATCATAGCTTATTTCAAGTTTGGATCTCTTGGTAAAGTTCCTATCCATTGTTTTTTGTTCTGCTGTTGGTACTATTGAGAATAAATCCACACATTTCCCCCTGTGACAGCATTCCTTGTTTGTCCAATCACACTTGGCCAATAAAGAATTATATTCTATTCTATTCTATTTCAAATATCTTTTCCTTTTAGTCTTCTCTTCTTTAGGTTTAACTGTTCTTCATAGCATTTAGCCTCCAAGCTTCTCACCATGTTTGTTGGTCTTCTCTGCATACTTTTTTCAATATCATTACTGTAATGTTTGTTCAAAGGACTAGTGCAACCTTAGATCACTAGGTGAGTGCAGGAGAGCATAAAGACAGAAAAAAATTAAGCATAGATGATTCCTTGATTAGTTATTGACTTTAACTTAAGATAGATACATAACCATGGATAACTGCCATACTGAAAATATTGGACAGCATTGTCGTCAAACATACAGATCCAGGATGAAAACAAGTTATTGTGTCAGAATATTTCTGTTCAGATTGTCCTTAAATCCAATTCCTGTAAAGAAGCAATTATCAAAGAATATGCTAATAAGCCCATATCCTTTCAGTGCTTTCTATCTCTCTTTCTTTCTCTCTCATTGCTCCCCTTTCTTCCATCTTCTATCTTCTTTTATCAATGGATTCAGATATACATCTGAATGTGTGTAGATAAATCAGCCCTTGGTCATCTACCTGATTAGCGAATGGATGGTTCCCCTTAATTCTACTTATCCAGGACATATACATTTAGAGCCAAGTGTTTTTGGTGTTTTTGAACTTTGGTGTTGGAGAAGATTCCTGAGAATTCTTAGGACAGCCAAGCAAACATTCCATTGTTCAATGGATCATTGAACAAATCAACCCAGAGTTTCACTTGAGACCCAAATGGCCAAACTCAAATCCTCCTTTGGACACAAAATGCAAGACCTAAGCCTCTGGAGGAGGCTATAATGCTGGGAAAGGTGGAAAGGAAAGAAAACAAGAGGTTGACTGGTAGCAAGGTGGATAGATTCATTTACAGAGGTCAGTGGTGATGGAAGTTCAGACAGAACAGCTTAGGGATAGGTTGTCATGGAGACTATGGTCACTAGAAGTTAAAATGATTTGATGGCACATAATTAATTTCTGGCAGGCAACTGCTGCTGTTTTGGCCACTGTAGGAAGTCAGGTTGGTCTCCGCCTACATTTATTTATTTAAACATATTTGTATCCTGCTGCAATCAAAAACCCATTTGTGATGGCTCACTTTTTCTAAAAGTATAAGAAGGGCAGACTAAGTGGCCTTTAGTCACCTGGTCAATGGCAAAGATGAATATATATGTTGTCCATAAAAAAAGAGGTAATATCTTCTTAGGCTTAGGGCACTCTTGGCCAAAACCTAGGTTCACATCCTGGATAACTGATCTAACTGGTCACTGGAGGGCCCACTTGACTGCAGAGCTGTACCAAATTTCTTTCAATAGCTCAAACACTTTTGAAGTCAGTTTTACATTTCTCTCAACTTTTTTGATTAAACTGTCACAACATGTTCTGTTTGGGGCCACCCTTGAAGATTACTTAAAAAAACTGGAAACAATTCAGTGTATGATCAGTATGTTGCTAAAGTGCTTTTGGTTATTGGTAGCACATCTGGCTAGTGATTAAGGAATTACAGATGTCCCCACAGGGAAGTGCAAGTGGGGCAAATGACAGCACATGTATAGGGAAGTCATCAATGAAATTATGCTTGTTTGTTATCAGATGTCAGGGCAATATTACATAATTGTGTATTTTTGTGTTTGATGTCATCACGTAACCATTTTGGCATCATCTTTGCTTGTTCTAGACAATATTGCCTTCTGATCTGCTTCTGAACATAATTCCAAGTGCTGTTACTTAGCTACACAGGTTTACATGACTTTAAATCTAGATATCTGCCCAAGGGGTAAATCTTTTCCCTCATCAGCTTGCCTTATACTTTAAGTGCACTGACTTAGTTTTGCTGCTATTGCTATAATGGTGTTACTATTACAACTAGTGCCCTCAAACTATTGCTAGCTTTTATTTTATCTGTAAAGGAGGCTGATGACTCTAGTCTCTTCTGCCTTAACTTTGCAAGATGCTTAATTTACCTGTTTACATAAGTTCCTACTGGCTGGGTTAACATCTATTGTACTAATATGATTTGTTAAACTGATTAATTGATCGATTTAGTGTGACATATGATCCCAGCCCTTATTTGAGAATTATAGAGTGACCTCATTCAGATACATTGCTGTTATTTTTTATTTCATGTTGAAAGAATCCACCTATTGTGAGTCAATAGTAGATACAAACCAGGTCATTATGGCTTGTTCAAAACATGGTTTAAGACAACATTTTAACGAAAGTTATTGGCTTTATATATAGCACAGTAGATGAACCCAGCCGTTTTCTGTGAAATCCATAACTGAAGAAAAACAAATTGAATAAGGACCATGGAATAGATAGAAAGCATCTTAAGTTTTACAACCTCCCCCCCACATGAATTTCTGTTAATCATGAAATGCAGGCATGCGGTTATGTACAAAGATGATGCATATCCATTCCGCAAACCAATAGAATATGAAGCTGAAATTATTAATATGGATGCAACTCTTTACCTGTGAGCGAACTGCTTTGATGTAAGTGAACTTGCACCTGAAAAATACATGTCTAAAATTGTGGAATTCTGTGCCTGATCTATTACAATAAGCTATCCCTACAAGATTGATAACAATGCAGTAGAAGTGTTTGTACAAGGCTAGAATGCTTGGGAAATGTCACTATGTAGTAAGAGAAAACATTAACAGTGTGCAGCACCATGGAAGAAACAGCCTGCTGATAGCAAGAAAGAGATCTAGTATACTGCCAAACACTAAGTATACTGAAAAAGCACTGTAAATCTCTGGCAGAAACCCAAGATGAAAACATAATAACTTGCAGTAGAGGGAACCATTCAGTGATTCATATGAGGTTAATTTCCAGGGAGCCTCGGGGCTTTTGCCGAAGGCAAGCTGTGATTGGATATTGAGCTTCCATCCAGATACAGAACTACTTTGCTATCAATGGCAAGCATCTGTCAGTCTCTGTGTGTGCAGCTGCAATTTACTGCAATGTTTTGTTCTCCAATAAATTTTCATAGGTGCTTAGAGAGACTCACAACAGTTGTTATATCACTGAGACAAAGTGTTACTTTGGAACTTTTAAGGCAAGAGTCCCATGAAAGCAAACTTTCTTTTTTCTAAAATGAGGTAAAAATAAAGATATTCAAGTTTCTCTCACCTCCAAGTAACTACAGTACAAATAGACACTTCTATTTTTTTTCTTTTTTTACTAGCAATATTGTGAATTTAATTTTCTGGTGTCTTCTCCCTTTTCCCCCCACTTCCCAGTTTAGCCTAAAGCATTGGCTTTCTTAGTGCTCTCCCTGCAAAAACGCCATTGATTAAATTGGAGGAAAATCCATAATACATGAAAAATCTGTGCTTGCTGAATAATGTTATGGAATTTATATGCAACAAGCTACAGTGATGGTTACTTAATGACCTTGAAAGAATCAGATAAACACTAGAGAAGGTTTATTAATATCTGTTTGGTAGTAGTAGTTATTTCATTTGTAATTGACTTTTTTCTCTGGTATGGTTAGATCCTCTGTTACAAAATGCCATACGTATGCCTGTATTTATGAGTGTAGTCAGGGTACGTTTGATAATTTGTAAGCATCAATTGGACAAAACACTGCATCATAGAACAACAATGTTTGAATCAGCATACCATAAATGAGCTAACATATAGAATATGTCCAAAATCTGGGACTGTAATAAAATGTGTGAATTGCTTTGGGGAAAGAGGGGAAGAGATGCTGTTTAGAAAACAAGAAAGAAGGGAAGGAGTCATTAGTAGCTTAACAGAGAAAAAAACAACAGGAAGGACCTGCTTTAATGCTTCAAGCAGGGAAGTTTCTGCCTTCAGATTTTGCAAGATTCTATTAATAAAATCTTATGATAAAGTAGAATTCATTCCATCTAGTCCTGTTTCCTATTTGTTTTTCTGGGGGGAGGGGGGAACCCTTGATGCCCTTGGGACTGAAAGTTGGCAAAGTTGTATCTGCTTCAATGCTCCCATGCCTTTTGCCTACACTTCCCAGAAACCTATAGGTTGTGTGGCACAAGGAAAGATGAGATGGACATATTCCCACCTTTTTCCCCCACCTCCCTCTGGCCCCTGTACCCAATCAGCTGGCAGCAAAGACAGTTGGACAAACAAACATTGGCTGCTTTGGAACTTAGGCTTAAATTTGAAAACTCTTTAATAACAGTGGCTGGTGAGAGAAGAATGAGGGAGCGACTTGAATGTCTGCTGGCAAAGTAAGGGTGGCTGAGGAAGGTCTATGTGTGAGCCCTCTTTCTCCTTGGAGGGAGGGGCTCTTGTTAGGCTGGAATGAAAAGTGGGAGTACAATTTTTTTCATGGTCCACAGCTCCCTTTGTTCCCATCCACACAACAAAATGGCAGGTAGATCCACAGGTCAGTTAAGGGGAACAGGCAGCAGTGGCGGCAGCAGCAGCCTCACCAGAGCTTCTGTGAGGGCTGTGAGGTGAGAACAAATGGTGGAGGCCTATATTATACGTGGAAAGAGGAAGGACATGGGAGTAACTGGGATTTCTGCTGGCATGGAAGGGTTGGCTGGGAGGTGATGAAGATGGGTAAGTTGAAATCCTGTTCCTTCATGGAAGGGAGGGGGCCCTTGAGTACACACTAGAATGAGGACAGTGGATACACTTTTCCTTGTGGTCCACTTCTCCCATTGTTCCCCTATCCCCCCCCCCTCGGGGACATGTCCCTTCTTACCTAATTTTCTAACCTTCAGGTCACAAAACTATTTTAGGTCTCTATGGTCAGAGGCTATACACTGCCAGGTTTTAAATATAGCTAATAGAGAAGGATTCTTGCTTTTATGTCCTCCTCCTTTGGGCCCCAGGAGTACTAGCTGAATTGTTATGTAGGTGACTAGAGGGTCTGGAAGATTAGATTTACAATTACCAGCTTCACACATTGTCCTGGAAGAGAAATGAACAGTTTTCAGGGAAGAATAATTGCTTAGGAGAAGGGTTAAGCACCCTCCTTATACTAAAAATGCTTTGCAACAAATGTCCCATATCTTTGAAATCCTTTGGCAAATGTAAGCATGGTAACCCATAAAGTAAAAATATTGATCCAGTCTGGTACAGTAAAAATAAGGATAACAACTAGTTTCCCCCCCCTGCCTGTCATTATACTGAGAAAAAAAATAAACAATTGAGATTGCTGTAAGGTGTAACTAAAAGTGGGGGCAATGTGCTATCTGTTCATTTTTGGGGTCTATGTGGATGAAATTAGTTATTAATTTCATATTTCCTTTTGTTGAAAAAGTAAGTCTACCTAGTGACTTTGGGCCAGTTTCAGCCCAACACCCCTCACAGGGTTGTTGTTGTGGGGAAAATAGGAATCTCATGTGCGTTCACTACTGTGACCTAGTTATAAAAATAATAAAGATGGGATAGAAATAAATAAATAAACAAACAAACAAACAAACAAACAAATAAATAAATAATAAAACACTGTATAACTCAATAGTTCTAGGAAATATTAATAGGTTAATATAGTTGTACACCCTGTACAATTCATATTTTTATTTTTATTCTTCCATTTTATTCTATTTTATAGAAATATTAGAAACACATACACCCCTGAATACAAAAATACAAAGGTAAACAGTGAAATAAACAATGACATACATATTAGAAATACTTAATGAATTATTCAAACGTCTTAATAAAACAAATAGAGAAAAAAAGCCAAAATTAAAAAATGCAGAGAATTTAAAAAAAAATTAAATCAATATACATATATTAAATACATAGAAATTACTGGTTTACAAAAAGACATTATATTGAATTTTAAAAAATCTATTAATGGAATTTTGTTAGTCTAAAATATGAAATCTGTACCAAAGCAAAACATACTCCTTTTTCTGATTAGTAGAAAATACAGTATTTTTCAGGGGTCAAATTATACATTTGAAACAAGGACACCTAAAACATTCTAGTCACCACAATTAGAGATCTGTCACTGTCAGTATTCAAAATAATTGTCACTGAATAAAACCGGTGCACATTACTTTGCAGTTCTAAGGCATATAAACTGTTGTTCCTGTTTTCTCACAAATCTTTTACAGCAGAAACAAAGAATATAATATATGATTACATAATATTATATTAGTTGTTAAAGATGCCACAGTCTTTGTTACAGGGGTCTAAGTGAGCCATATATTTCCATAAAACGTACTCCCTGCTTAATATTTGTAGAACTACAACTTTTTCTAATCTTAAAAACTTGGATATAATGATGTATCATATACGTAAAATAATTCATAATTTAAATATAAATAAATGTAAAAATTAACGCTGTAGATCCTTTTAGCAGGTAGGACAGAAAAGCTATTGAGAAAAAAATAAGAATAATGCTACAATTTATTTTTGGAAGAAAATAATATTTTTGTATATTTAAAATTCATCCCTTAGTTTCAAATGAGAAAGTCTTACACTCTTCAATCTTGATTTCTCTGATTTGTCTCACTAATTAAAAGTTGCAGTTAATCATTTAAAATTTCAGCTTGTATTTCTTTCATCTATGTTATAATCTTATCAACTTCACACTATTTTCAAGGGACAAATGGTGACAATATGTTTCTGTCAGACATCTAGAGTTTGGATAAAATTATCAAGGATGGTGGACAGATATTGTTTCACAGTGGAACACACGTAAAAACCTGGGGGAATCTTTGATCACACTATCACAGCTGCCATCTTGACCATATCTTCTGGATCCTCCTGCATTGTTTAAATGTTTCCGGCCTTGTTTTTCTCTTACCCCTGAGACTGAGCCCTGGAATGGGTCTTAAGCTCTGATTCAATTTTACTCTTACAATCTATAAATGTTTTTTAAAGTAAATAGCTAGCTGGTAGCCTAGAGTCTCCTGAAACCATTTTATCTATATTTTGATGGATTTAAGAACTTGGGATTAGTCTGCTTTTACTTGTTGTGAGAACAAATTGATTTATTTACTATGTGTTATGCACATAAAACAATAAACATTGTTTTCCACAATTACCAATATCTCTGTACTGTACTGTACTGTATATAATTTTGTCTCTTAAATTAGTTTTACATTTTGTCTAATTTCATCCTATTACATCTCACCAATAACATTTTCAATTTTAGTTTCAGTTCTTGCAAAAACAGTTTGGGTGATCAGTAAATCTGATCAGTATTTCTTCCATCTCTTCATCCAAGTCATTAATAAATATATTGCCCAGTAGAGAAGCCAGGATTGGATCATTGTGACATCTTATCTGATATCTGATTCCATTGTGATGTATAATTATTAATAAGCACTTCTGAGTATAATTTGAAAACCAGTTATGTATCCACTTAATTTTCATGGGATACTTTGCTAAACATTTTACTGGAAAAAGATACATCTCCTGAATTAAAAAAATAATAATCAAAGAAATTATCCAAGAAAAAGTCTAGCATGGCTTCAAAAGTCATGATCAGTTACCATGTTGCAAAACAAGCTTTATATTGTGGTTCTAGAACAGGGGTGTCAACAGGGGTGGGTTCTAACTTACGTTGTCGCCAGTTTGCTGCCTCCTGCGCCAGGTGGGCGCGCCTCGTGCACACACACATGCGCAGTAGAAAAAAGCCTTGAAAAATTCCACCCCAAAAAAGGTCAAAAACAAGATGGCAACGCATGCGCAGTGCCGGAAACTCAGCTTCTGCACATGCTTCTGCACAACCAAAAACATTTTTTTTTTCAAAAAAAAAAAAAAGATCGCGATGCTTATGGAGCAGAATCAGCTTTATGACGTCACCAGCGGTCTACTACCTACTCGGTAGAACCGGTCCAAACCAGTAGGAACTCACCTCGGTGTCAAACACGATTTCATTGAGGGCTGCATCAGGGTTTTGTTTGACCTTGGGGGCTGGGTGGGTGTGGCAGGGTGGGCATGGCCAGCTCGATATCACTTGTGTGGGGGAACCCCTCTCAGACTGCATTTTCAGATGCAACGGCCTCCTGCAGTGGTCTGTTTTCGCTGGCAGAGGCCTCTTGGGCCGGTCTTTCTTTATTTCCAGGGCAGCCCTGTGGGCCAGATTTAAGCACCCTGCATCTGACCTGCAGGTCTTGAGTTTGACACCCCTGCACTATAATCTCTTAAGTTATTCAGATGAGACTGACCGGTCTGCAATTCCTGGAATTCTTCATTTTCCTTTTATAAAACATGGATAACACATGTCCTTATCATGTGTCACTTCACTAGCTTTCTGACTTTTTTTAAAGATTATAAAGTTTTAGTCAAACAACTAATTTGCTTATTACCTGACAGCCTTACAAGATAGCTAGATCAGGAAACTGATTCCTCAAGAAGACTAAACATTACTGAATGGGCTCCAGTAATAGAATCTTGCAAGTCTGCCTGTGTCTTCCCTTGACTTCCTCTTACAACCCCAGGGAATTGTGAGGAACTAATCTGAGTCTTTTTCTTACAGGTTCCTGCCTCCCTGGCTTATTGTATATTTCTTCTGCTGTTGTTCTAAAAGCCCCATCTATCTTCTCCAAGGTCATGTGGTTCCCTACAATACTCTAGTGATGGCTAAGCCTTTTTTGTTCGGGTGCCAAAAGGGCGCATGTGTGTGCCCACACCCATAATGCAATGCCCTTCCCCCTGCGCATGCATGTGCTGACACCCTCATCCCCCCATGCTGCCCCACCGTGCATGCACATAGGCCTTACTGAAACGTCCAAACTTCCAGTTGGGCTGTTGGACCATTTTTCACTCTTCCCAGGCTTTAGGAAGGCTTCCTGAAGCCTGGGAAGGGCGGAAACGGCCTCCTCCTGCTCTCCGGATGGCCGAAAATTAGCTGGCCAGTGTGCACATGCGTGCTGGAGTTGACATAGGGCAGCACCTCACATGCCCTCAGATATAGCATGCCACCTGTGGCACACGTGCCATAGGTTCACCATCACAGCTCTAGGAAGCAATTCCTCTGCAAGGAATTTATATTTGCAAATAAAGAAAAATTCTCTAGGTTTCTCTCAGTCTCTAGCTTGAATCCTACCTCTGGAGAACATTTCTTTTAAATCACATCACTTTTAAATTTGAATACATAACTGCTGGAGGTGCATTCATTCTCTTCATACGTTTTCAAAATAGTTTCTTTCTTTCCACCAAAAATGCTCTGAATTGTCTCTGCCTCTTTTAATCTTAACTATCCTTTGCTCTTTTTGAGCACATTCTACAACTACCAGTATATCCTTTTGCATTTTCCATTTATATGCCTAATGTAATCTTTTTCTCTCAGTAGTTTGCAGAAATCATTTTCTTACATGTATTTTTTCTCATTTACAAGCTGTTTCACGTTCTCATTCCACTAAGCATTCTTTTTCATATTCCCCATTAGTGTAACTCCACACATGTCTATGGTGCTATACAATAGATTGCTTTTCACTTTGTACCAAACAAATTCCACATCATCTTTCTACTGTGCCCTACCAAAAACCATCTGTCCAAATTCAAAACACTCATCACCCTTGTATCCTTTGCCAATTCCTTCAATCCTTCATCAAAATACCCAAATCAATTGTGCTTTTAGATTTATTTATTCTTTCTTACTAGGTTTATGAATAGAAAACTACATATTTGAAATCAATCGATTACTTTCTAAACAAATATTCTCCTTCTACTTTCATTCATTCTTGGATTTCTGAATGGCCCCCACTTTTTTGCACTTTTTCTTCTTGCTCCCATTATTTATTCATTCACTTCATCCAGAAAAATAATCCCCTCCATTGCATTATTTCAGAATGTTGCCAACTGTACAAGGTATTATAAGATATTAAAGAAAGAGGAGGCTTAATTTGCCTGACTTGAGATGGTATTTTGCAGCTTGCTTAGTTTGAATGAAGGAGCGAGTGATACTTAGAAACAGGAGGTTGTTAGAATTAGAAGGGCATGCTTTAAGATTTGGTTGGCATGGCTATTTATTTAAAGTTCAGGTTAATGTAGATTTCAAAAATCATTTTATTACACATGCCATATAGAAAGTATGGGCTAGATATAAACTTAGGATGTCTCAGAAAATACCTTTACGGCTGTCACTACAAGAAGCATATTATACAAGATAATTAAGCATAAAAGGTTAACATATGGTGGTGTATTGGAATTCTTCCAAGAACATTTTAAAATAAAATCAAAAGAGATCTGATTTCAGAAGGATATATAGTATATGTCAATGGTTTTCCTATGTATTAGAAAGATTCAAAGGAGATAAAAGGGCTTTTGGTTTTGAGCAAAGTAAGATGGAATTCAAAATGCAACGTTGAAACAAAAGATGAACAAGTGAAAGTATGATAAAACGGGCTAAAAACTTTGGGTATAGTATACACATGAGATTCTATGTCGATGGAAGGATTGAAATTCACATTGGGTTGCAATCTTAAAGAGAAATTTTATAAAATTATGTACCATTGGTATTTATCACCAGAAAAATAGTCTAAAAAGAATCTCAAATATATGCTGAGAATGTAAACAACAAGAGGTGATGTTTTATCATGCTTGCTGGACATTAAAAAAACACACCTTAAAAATGGATTCAAATACCTACATTATTTCAGAAGAGATTTAAAAATATACAATAATGTACAATCGAAACCAGAGACAATCCCTTTGGTACTGATGGATAAACAGTTGGAAAAAACCTATGGAACTTTGTTTATGAGCATGATTTTAAAACTGGAGTGGTAGGAACACTAGAAAGATACAGGGAATCATAAAACGTTAGCACGTAAAAACTATATCTATTAGGTTACAGAGTACCCTAATATAGTATATATTAAGTGCCAATTATAATGTTGACCATGAAACACAAGCCAGAAGTTATCATCCGAGAATGTTGAGAGAACCTGGCAACATTGTATGTTGGAGCAGATTTAGTATCTGAACCCAACAGCATGAAGTAAAATTGTCCTAGCTGATACTAGTACAAACGTTGATGCCAGTGCAAGTGTCGTATGAGCACTGGAGAAGCAAATGCTCTGTTATTTTTATGCATCTAGAGTTGCAAGGACATTTTGGTTCTTAAAAGTAAATATTGACTTGATGGCACACAATTCATAATTATATCAAAACTTTTACTTCTTTGCATGCATTCATCACTTCCACGCTTGATGATTTGATCACCTACCTTCATACATATCCATCTCATTTTAATGTAATATAATAGTTGCATAATATATTTTTCTGAGTTTCGTTTGTCAGATCATGCTCTTTACATTTAGCTTCTGTTACATTCCAAGTCACAATTTCCTATCATTGGATTAACATTGGATGGGCCTTTAGATATTGACCCTCACCACTCATCATGGCTTTAGTCAATCACGATTTTTGCATAATGTTTTATAGTAAGACAGAGGAGGTAGAGACTAGGTTACCAGTCTTAATTAAACTGGTGCCTTCATGTGATGAAGGCCCATGTGAACTAAAAGGGAGGTTTGCTCTCCAAAATTATTGCACTGCTGAAGTTGTTTACATCCAGTCAAGACCAACCATCCTAGAACTCCAGATGGATGAAAACACCTGAAGATATGCCCCACATGACACTATACGGGATGTGGATTGAACTTTCAGCCTGGGTCCCTGGGGGGGAGGGATTTGGGGAAAGTTTCAATATGTAACTTTCACGCCTTTTGGCTCAGATCTTGTTTTTCTTTCGCTGCTATCATTTCAAACTCAGTAAGAGTACCTCTTCTCTACTTCAATGGAGTCAGAGGTTTTCTTTCTTGGGTTTTGAACGGAGGCAGGCCTGACACACTATATGGCAGAGTAAGAACCCACTGTAGAACCCAGCAAGCCAAATATCTGGATAGCAGGTACCTACGTGAACAATTCAAGCAGAAAGGGTACTCACAATCATTTGTCACAAGTTGTCTGTGCAACCTGGTGCGGAGAGAAATGAAGAAACTAGATACAAGACCAACCACATGGCATACCCCAACATACATCAAAAACATTTTGGAAGCTATAGAACATAGTTTCCAAGATCTGCAAGTAGGCATCGGATGCCGCCCAGAGGCTACCATACAAGGACAAATTATGCATTGTGAAGATCACTTGGAGGTGGGAGATATTTCCAATGTAATGTACTGAATCCCCTGTATGGATTTCCCCTATGACTATGTAGGACAGGAAGGAAGCTAACCATCAGATTGCAGGAAGACGAGTGATCAGACGAGACCCGGACTCATTGGTAGTCTCATACTGCAATAAACAAGGATCCATATTCAACTTTGCAGCAACTAAGATTGCTGGATGAGCAAGCACAAAAACAGCCAGGGAAGTGTTTGAAGCCTGGGAAACAGTCCCCTTGTCAGTCAACAGGAGTGTTGATTTACCACCAGCCTATCAAGTACTTAGAAGGCAAGGGCTTGGCAGCACATGTAAATGACAGCTAATGATTTAAAAGTCAGCCATCAACACCCCCCAATTCAACCACTTAGAACAGTCACTATAAATACCACACACAGAACAGCACACATTCTGCTAGAGAAGTTCCCTGAAGATGAGCCCACGAGTCCAAAAGCTTGGAAGACAAAACCTCTGGTCCCAGTGATCAACCCAGATTCTGCAGCCTAGATTAGATTATTTACATATTTTGCTTCTTTTCATAGGTAGCAAAATTCTAACAGCATTGGTAGTTGCTATGGTAAGGATTTTCTGGGTTGTCTAGCATTACCTGAAATATGGGAACAAAAAGTTCAACACAAAGGATGAAACTTGAATGTACTCTCTCTGTGCGTATTTATATTTAAAAATGTAAATATATGTGTCTTACCTCGCCGCTGGTTCGCTGCCTCCCGCGCCGCGTGGGCACGCCTTGTGCGCGCGCGAATGCGCAGTAGAAGAAAGCCCTGAAAAATTCCCCCCAAAAAAGACTGAAAACAAAATGGCAACGCATGTGCAGTGCCGGAAAATCGGCTTCTGCGCATGCGCAGAAGAAAAAAAATCCAAAACAAATCCAAAAAAAGCGATGGTGGCGCCCATGGAGCATAACCGGCTCTGTGATGTCACCAGTGGCCTACTACCTACTCTGTAAAACTGGTCCGAACCAGTAGGAACCCACCTCTGATATGTGTGCGGTATATACACATACATACATACACATCTATACACACATCTCTGTGTATGTTAATACAAATGCATTTATGTATACTGAGTCCTTAACTAATGAACAAACATTATTATGAATCTGAAATAAATGAGCATATATATATATATCCTGAATGGCAAAAATTTGCTTCTGCATCACTCAAGGGCAGGAGATAAAAACAATTTTCCTTTCCATATACCCCTGTTCAAAACACACAATTCACCTAGGGCATTCTATTATCACTGCTTATAAAAAGGGTAGAATAAAGATGATAGGACCATTACATAGTCGGAAGAAATCATTTTCTATTTTTAAACATTCCCAGAAATGGAAACGAGAAAGATCCAATTAAAGCAGTACAAAAACTGTAGTTTGATGTAGGTAGGATAGGCAACAATCATGCTTTAGTTTAGGAGAATTAGAGGAAAAACACTTCCAACATCATATGTGTGTGGAATATTGGCTACGTTTTGGGAAGGAGGTGGTGGAATGAAAGAGAGATGCTGGAGTTCTGGAATAGAAGCATTCCTTCTTACAGCACTGCCCCACTTGCAATCTATTTTTGTGGCTGTAGCTTTATAAATAATTCCAAGAAGAAACTAGAATGTACAGGAATATGGGTTACAGCAAAACAATGTTTTTTTTAGCCGTACCTACAGTCCAATCCACTATAATGTGCAGGATCTACTACTGAAGGAGACCTTTAGTGAAGGAGACCTTTGGCCAAGAAGTCCTCTAGTGAAGTCTCTAATGCTGGGAAAGGTGGAATGAAAGAGAAGGGCGAGATGGATGGACTCAGTTACAGTGCACTGTTGGAAGATCTGAAGGCTAAGATTAGGGACAGTTCACCATGGAGAAAACTCCTGTGGTTAAAAATGACCTGATGGCACTTAATGGATCAATTAGTGAAGAAGAATTCATTATATTTTGTGACAGCCTGTTCCACTGACTGACAACTTTGTTTCATTTGCAAATTCCATAAATATTCCTTCATCAAAGGCATTGACTATAAATATGCTGAGCAGTACAAGGCCTAGGACAGAGCCATGTGGCATTTCTATTTACTTCCAAGTTAAATTGGAGCTGTATTGTATCATTTTACGGAGGAGAATATTATGAAGTATTATGTTGAAAGTTTTGCTGAGGTCGAGATACACTATGTCTACGGAGTTCTCTTAAGTAAATTAATAACTGTCAAATAAACAATAAAATTAGTCTAGCATGATGTATTTGTACAAACCCATGTTGATTCTTGTTAACTGTAGCATGCCTATCTGAGTATTCACAAACATGATACTGATCTTGCTCAATATAGATATCATGGTGATAGTAGTTTCCTAGGTACTCCATTTTTCCTCTGAATTTGAAGACAGAAATAATATTTGTGTGTGTTCAATATTTTGGGAATCTCACCAGTCCTGCAGGAATTCTTCAAGAATGCTGGGAATTGTTCTGGGATCATCTGTGGTAGGTCCTTCAGTACCCTGGGATACAACCGGGTGGGTTCTATTTTTTTTTACTACCGGTTATGTGGGTGTGGCTTATTTTCTGGGCATGGTTTGATGGTCATGTGACTGAGTGAGCATGGCCAACTTGACGTCACTCACGCCCACTGACATGACCCTCCACCAAGCCATGCCCACAGGAAAAGGTAGGAAAATTCCCCCTCCTATAGTGGCCCCGCCCTATCCCCTGCCCCA
>JANHFT010002821.1:329397-339480 GCA_032467955.1 Pseudoxenodon macrops | reverse complement strand
GGCAGCTTGGCAAACTTTGTTGCTATGCGACTGCAAAGTTTGCCGAGCTGCCAAACTCCCCCCATCCCCACTGTGGTTGCAATTGGGAGGCGCTGGCCGTCAGGGAGAGGGCAGCGGGTCCGGCAACTTTTGAAGCCATGGGGTTGCAAAGTTTCTTGAGCTGCCACCCCCCATCCCTGCTGTGGTTGCAATTGGGAGGCACTGGCCAGCGGGGAGAGAACAGCTGGCCTGGCAACCTTTGTAACCATGCTGCTGCAAAGCTTGCCAGGCTGTCTCCCCCCCTCCCCACTGCGGTTGCAATGCCAGCGGCTTTGGAAGAGGCTGGCTGGCAGGGAGAGGGGAGTTGGCCCGACAACCTTTGTAGTCCCCATCGCAGCGGTAAAAACCCTCTGAGCATGGGCAGGAGGCTTTGCACATGCGCAGAAGGTAACTTTTTTAAGGTAATTTCAACCTGGAGGACCTGTTCGGGGGCGTGGCCCACTGGCCGTTGCTGCTGGTTTGGTGAGCGGGGACAAATTTCCACTAACAATTCTATAGAATCAGTCCTAACTGGCAGCAACCCACCTCTGGATACAATCCATCTAACTCTGAAGGTCTGAATTCATTTAATTAGTTACATTTTTTCTTAATTCTCTTTTATTCTAAGTGGCAGTTCTCTCCTTTCCAAAGTTGCACAACAATGATTAGTCAGGTTTCCATTTCCTTTATCATCAAAATAGGAGCTAACAAGGAGATAAATTCTGTCTTTTTACCATAATCCTTTGCTGTTTTACCATCTTCTTATACAATGGATTACATTCTTTTTTTGTTTTCAACATATCCAAATAATCATTTTTATTATTTTTTGGGTACTATGTCTCACACTTCAATTCATTCTGAGCTTTAACCTTTCTGGTGGAATCCATGAAGTTTCTGAAGATTACTTTGTATTCTTCTTTAGTTATGATATTCTTCCATTTCCTGTATATGTTCTTTTTCACACATCAGTATTTTAGATTAATGTTCATCTGTATACGCCAGTTGTCAACTCGCAAAGCCTTCCCGACCTGCTCTTGAGTTGCCATAGGTAGGGGGATGGGGAATCAAGCCTCGCAGCTGTATCGAGAAGTTTGCACCTCAGTCAAAACAAAGCACATTCAAGTCAGCAAATGTCAAGGCCATCTCCACGGAGATCCACAGTGGTCGGAGGGAGGGACTTCTACAACCTGTGAAATTGCTTCATTAGGGAATGTAACTGATGACACACCAGTTGTGTGGGGGGAGAGGGAAACAGGGTCAGAGCCAAGGTGCAAATTAAATGAGGTCAGAGTTGGCTTCACTTGGATCATGCTGACATGATGTTCCTAATAAATAACTGGATTTCTTTTGAATCTCAAGTTGAGATTCATCATTTAATTAGGGCATCGGTCGGAACCCTGACACCAATCTCATTAGACTTCTCCAATTTCCTTTCTCATGCGGATTGTTTCTGATTGTGCTTACTTCATAATCTTCCTCATTTTTCAGGATTCCAAGTCATTGGATCTAATTTATTTTCACAGTAGAAATCTCTTCTACTGAAGTCCAGTATGCAAGTCTGATTGTTCTTCCTCTTCTGGATACTACAAATTCAAGGATAATACCATAACTTTTCCCCAAGGTATAAATTATTTTCACTTTTTCAACAAAATATTCCTTGGTTAGGATTAAATTCAGAATAGCAGATCCCACTGTTATTGTGAGCGAGAGAAGACAAGAATTTGTTGAAACCTCTAACCCTTGGCAGAATTAGATTCCCAACAGAATAATTAAAATCCCTACTGATCACTATTGCACACATCTTTGAAAAATTGGTCATTTGGAGTAGACCCTCAATGGCTGCTTGTTGAAGGATGTAGTGGGAGGCATGCTGCCTAGCAAGCCAGCCCGACAACTAAGACATAGAAAGAAGTTGCAACCGACAGGTGAGAAAAGCCAAAAATAGCTACCATCCGTCAGTTACGCTTAAAGAACAATTTGTCCAAGGAATAGTCAAGCAAAGCCAAGACTCACTGCAAAGTAGCTTAAGAGGCAAGGACTATCTGACAAGGTTTGCTGCTGAAGTTCACAACAACCCCTCTACCATTACAGTAGGAGAAGAGGGTTTAGGTAACTCAAGGAAGCAGTAAGAATCCAGCTCAGTCTAAATTAGACAGCTCTTTTGCTTTGGTGCCTCTGCATAGAAAAGAAGGGCTTTTGTGTGGTGTCAAACCTTACTGCTCACCTTTGATGCAGTCTTTTGCTTTCGGCTCTTTTAAACTGCTGAACACAAGGGCCCTGTCTGAACAATTTTGTTTAGCCTTGGATCATACAGGTCCTGACACCACCACTCCTGGTGCACTGAAATCAAAATGTTACCTTCCTAGGAACAAAGCACTGGCAGCAGGATTCCCTGAAGGAAAAGAAAACGTCCCAAGATCAAAAGACACCCTTCAGGCAAAGGATGAGTCAATTTTTTTTCCAAAAAGTCTCAACACATACATTCTTGGGAGAGGAGGAAACTGTGGAAAAAGTAGAAATAGACAGTGGTTTGAGTGCAGAGGTGTTTGTAAGAGGGGGAGGGGGTGTCAAAAACATCAGGGCATGGCTGAATGTATTTGTCACATATGTTAAAAAAAGAAGTACGTTTCAATGGCAAGGTTAGGGGCACCATCTTGGTTTTATTTACCTCCTCCTCTAGATTTTCTTGGTTTGTAGGCTGCGAACATTGCATGGCTTAAGGAGAAACTATCTCTTTCAGGAAGAGTGAGATAAATTGGTGAGGACCTTTTTTCAAGAGGCAAGATTGCTACTTTTTAATTATTTTTCCCCTCAAATGCAATAAGTTGCATTAAGATCAGGTTTTCATATTTGCTTGGGTGGTTCTTTTTTTGTTTCAACACACCGTTTACTGATCAGATATTATATTCAATAAATGTGGTCCTTCATATTTCTTTCTATCCATAGTTTTTTTCAGCACAAGGAGCCTATGATTACAGAGGTACAATTAAAAAGTGCCGTCACCTATCAGCACCTCAAAGATGGCACTTACAAAATGGCTTGATGTCAAGATCCAACCCATTAGAAGCAGCCATTTGCATTTAACATGATATCTGAGAATATTCTCATTAAGAGAAAGGATGTAAACAGTCCTACTCTTAAAAGGCTTTTAACTGCAACCATCCTCTGTAACAGAATTACACTGGCAGTAGTTTCCATTTTAATAGCATTCTGCTCCTTGGTAACCTTGTTTTGATCATGGGCTAATAATTCGTAGGCCATGAGTAATGCTCCATTCAGTTTATTCCAGGAAAAGAGAGAGAGGCAAGAAGCCTCTCTTTCTTTCTCTAAAAAAAATAACACTCTATAAAAAGTCCTCTTTCAATCTCCTTCGTGAAGTGCCTTTTGCATTTCCTAGGCATGCAATATCAAGGATCCAGTCCAGTGACAGAAACAATTGTTGGAGAGATAGTGAAGCTTATTCGAAAAAACCAAGTATTGGAAAGGTTTGAACCCCCCTATGACTATATAAAGTAAGGGCATATCAATAGTCATAGTCAACCTGCTTTAATGAGCTGGAATCTGGATTCCCATATTGTTAAGTCTCTGATTGAATCATATTATATTGTTGGTAGGACTAGATTGGTGAGTCTGTTAATATTGTGAAATTTCTATTTTGGAAAGTATTTGTTCTGCAATAACAGAGCGCCTCCTTGGCATACAAATGCTCACAGGTTCAGTTTCTGATAATTTGGCTGTCCATGTAAATAATAAATAAAAGCTTCTTATTTTATAAAAGTATAAAATAAGCTTCTTCTATTCTAGATCGGAATCTCCAGTTTTATTGACCACAAATACATACTGTATCCTTGGTGGAATAATGATATCCTTAGGAAAAGGTGCTACTTAGAGAGAACAGAGATCAGTCCTGTAACTGTTCAGAACTTTAAAGGCCGTAGAACAAGCAAGGCAGGCATGCTGGGAGAGGAATTCTGGGAGTTGAAGTCTATCCATCTTTAAGTTGCCAAGGTTGAAAAACTCAACCGTCATATATCACTGAATAGCATTTAAGGGATGAGCCCTATTGTCAAGTTTAAAAGAAAGCAAGGTGTTTATTCTAATTCCAGACGCAGCCCTTCCACTCCCTAGCTCCAGGGGAACTTATCCTGAAGAGATGCGTTTTAGAATTACAATTATCAGATCAACAGAAGCATAATCCACCATTTTGTGTTTTGCTGAATACAAGTATGCATGTTTTGCTGCAATTACTGCATAACTATCTTTTCAGCAAACTGCCCACAATTTGCACCCCCTGGACTTCTAAAACATAATAATGTGATGGCATTTTTTGCTCAAGCGTTGTATACAAGAGGCTTACAAACTGGTGTAAAAATTGAATGGGTCAGACCAATGTATATAGTTTGAGAATTAAGGCCTCTGCTCAAGATTTACTGTACATATGTAATACATGCATTTTTGCACATATATAAAATGATGTGGAAATAAATGGAACAGGCTCACAAATAAATACTTGCCTTTTTTTTTTTTAGAAATCTGCTTGATTCTTCCATCCCTAAGTATGGATTAAAGTGAGCTCTCCAATATGACACAATCATACAATGATTTAGGTGGCAACAAAGCAACATAACAGACTGAAGAGAACACAGGAAAAGCCAATAATATGTCCCTTTCTCCTGGAGCAGGTGTTCTGTTTTGGCAGAATCTTTTCATACGGGAACTCTGCTTAATCAGTAAAGGTGTTTCACATAGCCAAGAGGCCTCGTGTCATAAATTCTGTTAGTTAGAACTCCCTGTTCTGATTCCCCCCTTCCAAATCAAGCTCAAATACCACCATCCCACCCTAGCATGTACTTTGCATTTGTTTCTCAGCACCCTGTGAAACTGATTCTCAGTCTGATAAATGCTTTTTCATGGTTATCTTCTGGTTCGGCTAAGCATTTCACCCATCTGTACTCAGTTCCATTAGCAGCACTGTCACCAACAATGAAATGACACGAATACCAGTCTATCGTTGCCAGTATGATTGCTGGAAAACATTAATTAGCCCTCATTTGCATTTGTCACTGCCACTTTTGTAGAGACAAATCTGTCATGGCAAAGACACTTTCACAAACAATTGCTGTTTATGTGATAAGTGGAAGTTCCACTCTGTTCATGCAGCTTTAGTTAATCAGAGAGTTGGACTTAACGATTTGCAACTATGTGGACAAACTTTCACTCCCTTCACCTGTTCTGAGCAATCACCAATAGCGTATCCAAGGTTATGCCAGTGGGCACTTCCCCCCCCCATCCTGCCATTTTACATATTGTTTTCAGATATCATCATCTTCAGTCTACTTTGCCAAACATGCACCATTTTTTTCAATCTAGCAAAAAAAAGAACTCAAGCTAATCACGCAGCACCCTACAGATTCTAATATGAACTGTATAATCAAACACACATCAGGCAGAAATAAGTCCCAAGAGGCGAAAAATAGACCCTGCCAGGATTGTGCAAATAGTTACCGGCTGTAGATCTGGATAAATGAAACTGCCTAGGGGGAGCTTCATCTGGGAAATTGAAATTGAAAAATGTAAGACAATTGGCAAATAAAAGCCCAGTTTGATATTCCTATTATTTCCTACAGTGGGGGAAAAATAGATATTGCATTTAAAGGTGAAGACTGTCTACTAATCTCATGTCAGAACTTCACACATCCTTTTCTTCCGTAAATATACAGTAGTAGCTGAGGTTTAAAAGCAGAAAAATGCTCTTGCCAAGTGAAATATAATAGCCATTTCCTTTTGCTAACCAATTTTCTTCCCCAAAATGCCCCCACAGCTTGTTCCAAGTAGAGATTGAATATATATTTATATGTTTCCAAAACTCCTTCGATGGTACCCAAAGATAAGGAGTATCACAGTAATCTCTTCTGAATGAGATGTTTGAAGAAAAAATTATAATAGTTACCCACAGGAGTCTATTAAATTATTGTATTGTAAGCTTTCCAGATAGCAGGCATGATAGAGTGAACAAGTCCAATTCTGAAGATGACTTCACAAGAACAAAAACTCCCTGCCCCATTTTATCAACCGGACACACTCCCAAATCCTTACTTAACAACATGATGGTGAGAGATCTGCAAAAACAGAAATAAGATTCCTAAAATTAAAGCTGAGAAATATCTAGATGGTTTCCTAGTTAACATGTTGGACTGGGACTTGTACACTACTGTGAACTTCCAGAGAGAAAGTAGGAAATAAAAGTAATTGAAAAATAGTAACAAATAAACATTTGTATCATTCTCAATTAAGAATGGCACTCTTGCATTAGGGAATTGATAGGAATGGATGCAAGCTGAATTCTTCTGTTTTCCAGGAAATCCAGATATAAAGCATCATTTTGCAACGGTCTTTCTAGGAATCAGTTTTGATTAGAACATCAACACATACAAGTATAGCTAGAGTTTTTCCTTGAAGGCAGGCATATCAGTGAAATTAGCTGCAGGCTCTTGAATCTGCACAAAAACTTCAAAAATATACAAATCAGGAGTCCCTGGAATAGAAGGGTTTTTACAAGGGATGTGTACATACATACATTAGGCTCTAAAGCCTAATATGGACAGTCTTTACCATTTGTTTAAAGGGCTGATAATTTATGTTTTTTCACATCTTAGTGGGGAAGACTTCTTTCTTTTTGTTTACGTCGTCACTTTTTCATGTGCTACGGTATTTGTACATTTCAGGCTGGCTAAAGAGCGATATGCTTGAGAGTGAACGTTGGCTAGATGAAGAACAGGCAGCAGACAATTGTTTATCTCCATGAAACAATCACACATTCATAATGCATAGCAGGGGAGGCATAGAGGATTGCTGGCAGGTGGGCTGAAACAAGAAGTTAAATACGTCTCTACACAAATGCTGGTTTTCTAAACAAGTGCACATGCGCCGTTGACTCACTCACATGTGAGCACAATTATTCTGCTTTCTTAAACATGTGAAAATGATGGTCTCAGTCCTGTAGAGGTTAGGCAGGCAAATGCCTCCAAGAAGAGCATGTGGTTGGCTTGATGGGGATTATTGTGAAGATTATTGATGTTATAAATGTAAGTGAGCAATCTTCTTCTTCCATTCAATTGTGTCTGATTCTCAGAGACTGCCTGGAAAAGTCCCTGCAATTTTCTTGGCAAAGTTTTTCAGAAGTGCTTTGTCATTGCCTCCTTCCTAGGGCTTGAGAGTAAGTGACAGGGCCAAAGTCAGCCACTGGCTTCAGGACTCTCTGAACTCAATGACTTCCAGTTTCTAGCCTGATGCCTTAACCACTACTCCACTATTTATTTAAAAAATGTTTTTCAAATAACCCACATTTAGCTTAACTTGTGCCAAAAAAAACAACAATCTTACATAATGTGTACACCCAATAGCCCTTCATACAGAAGTTTTCTTTTACAAGCAAAACATTCCTTATTTACTCAATCAATTTCTATAACATTTGCTATGCTCTGATTCAATTTATTTATATCCATTGTCCAGAACAAAATACAGAACTTGAGATATGTTCTGCGGTTTAACTAGAGTGGCAAAAATTGGAAGCATTTCTAGAGGGACCAGAAATGTAGTTATACTATAATGTTTTGCAACCATATTATATTGCTTAGTTGTACAGCAAACTTTCTGCAGCAAGCATGCTTTGATGTGGAATTAGAATGTGTTGCTTGCCCATTACTGACATGGTTTCTTGTATGGTAAACAAGCACTCAATGAAGGGTGATAACTTTCTGAAACATGCATTGCAAAGTATATGTGCAGTAAGAAAATACCAATGTGTAATTGTCCCATTCCTTCCCATTAGAAATCTGTAATGTGTGTAAACCATCTCTGCTGTCTGCTCTAGTCAAGCCATAAGCAGAACAAAACTTAGAGGCATTCTCGTTGAGCAGATGTAGCAATGAGACACAGGCAGCATGTTTTAGATAACAGATGCTGATTCAGCAGGCAGCTGTTTCTTTGATCTTGACTAGAGCCCAAAGGGCTGGCATGCTGAGTATTTCAGCTCTGTTTGTCAGCTGAAGACAACCAACAATGGACTCTTGAAGCCAACATCCTTAGCTCTTTAGACTTTATGATTACGAATGGCTTATTACCTATAATAAGGGGGAGGAAAGACCTAACATAAAGGCCAGGATGGGTTATTTCATGTTCTTGCTCTAGACAATGCCTGAACCATATCTTGGGTAGCCTGGAAAAATATGGGACCCTATTTAACCTCTACAAAATATGGCTGAAGTCATTTGGTAGCTGTTAGTATCATTGCATTCAAACCACATTAAGAATTGGAGCAAGCATGGAGACAATCAGCTTTGGTAGCAAGTCATCATATTCCAACTCAACCTTCCTCACTTGATGATGCTTCGAGAAACATCTTGAGTTCCTGAAGGAAAAGTGGGATGCAAAATAAAATAATACGTACACATTAAAAAAATAAGCCAATGTGTACCAATTAAATGAATACGTTTAAAACTTCTATGTGATCGCTGTACAATTGAAATTGAAAAATCAATTTTCAATCGCAATATCACACCATTATTAAAAATGGCAAGACCATAAAGAAGTTTTTTTTTTAAAGAAAAAAAAATCCCTTACTGGGAGAACTGCTGACCTTTTACTTTGTTCATCAACCCCAGTTCAAACTGTTTTTATTTTCCAGTGTATCACCAAGGAGCTCATTGCTGAATTAGTTTTTTTGTTGCTGTCAGAAACGATGAAAGCCTTGTTTTGTACTAAAAAGTCGAAGTGTCCGTTTGGGCATATTGAAACTATAGCTAAAAAGCAACTCGTGCATCTGATTTAAAAAAAGATTTAAATCTCTTGCAACTAGCAAAAGTGGGTGAGCCCTGCTGGTCCCTCTCCGTACCCCTCGGGAGAACCAGAAGGATGGGGCGTTCTCTTCTCCTGACATCTGGAGTTGTTTTCCTTATCCCAAATATATGAGTGGACTGATTACAAATGGGGTCAGCAGAGCTACTTTTCTCCAGACTTTTTACAAGAAAAGATTGCACTTTGCCTAATATGGCCTGCTTGATGTACACTTTGCTTACAACTATAATTTTAAACAGAAGGTTCGTGCTTTCTACCTCCCTCTTTCTACAAGCTGGTTCATTTCATCCAGAAGAAAATGGGACATTAACTCTTTCTTGAGTTGTTTAGTTCTTAAATGATTAGAATAGCATGAGCTGCCGTTTCCCCATTGTTTCCTGCAGTTTGCAGATGAATGGGTTTAATCCAGGGTCAACATCCTTGCTGTTTTTAAAGTACCCGGTTAAAAGGTGTTTTCATTTACTGCGTTTTGACTTGTGAGTATAATTCATATATGAATTCAAATCACATATGATTACTTTTAGAGCACCAAAAGTTGTAGGCAAATTGTTGAGTCTACAGACACTGAAAGAAAGAGCCATCTCGCTTCCTGAGTGACTGAACATGCGAGAGGGAAAGCAGAACCACGTCTGTAAGTTCTGAGCCTGATGCCCACATCCTTATTGGCCATGAATGTTCATGGGGAGAGGGAAATGACAACACATGTGCACTTAAATGACAGTTTATGTACTTCCATCATATGTCACAACACAAGTACATTAAGGTGTCATTAGTATGATGATATCAAGTCACATTTGTCATTATTATGGTGTTGGAAGAAATGTCCATCTGGGTTCAGTTCCAAGTGAGGAAAAAGACAGTGGAAACATGGTGACTTCTTGGAAAGATAGCTTAATGGTGGACAGGAGCACACAGCTTGAGTTCCTGAACAGAAAAGGCGATCACATGCTTCCAGATGTTGGGTGAAGAGAAAAGAAGAGTGTTGCTGGGAGTCCCTGAGTTTTTTATTCCCTTTGTTGGGCTCCACCCCAGACCTCCCTGTGCCTGTGTAAGAAATGCACTCTGATTGGCTGTCAGATTCCCATGGGGTGGGGGTCTTAGCTAACTTTGTAGGCTTTTGTCTGTGTCCCAAGCTTGGCTGATGTAATATTCCCAGGTGCCATGTGAGTTTCTGTTTGCTAGATGGGTCTGCCTGAAGTAGGTAGATCT
>JANHFT010002821.1:245030-284529 GCA_032467955.1 Pseudoxenodon macrops | reverse complement strand
TATCTTGCTTTGCATGTAATGAGTCTATCTCATATATTAGTTTCACCTTTTAAGTTGCATTACTGAAATAAACGAACATTTGCACGATATTCTAATTTTTTGAGTTTCACCTGTATATGTAGCTTTGAAAACTGAATTACTGTATATTAAAAAATACCTTAAAGCTGTGTATGTATGCATACAGCATAGTAATAATGTGTCCTTAGATTATATAAATATTGTATGTTTTAAGGAATTCTCTGTATTACATAAAACCAAGCGGAAGACACGATATTGGCTTCTATTATGCATTCTGCCTTCCTTGCAATTTTATCCCAAAACCAGCTAACAGTATTTTAGCCTGGAAGGGTTGCACATTCCACCTAAGGAAGCAAGTCCATAACTCAAAGCTACTGCTCGACTATGGTTAGTCAGTCTTTACTCAGGAGAACATTTATTTATTTACTTATTCATTTGATTTATTCTAGCCACTCACGCCATAAAACTCTTGGCAATAGTAAATCATGTCCTTCTCTATGTTTAGAGTTTAAATTATTATAATGTAATACACATGCCCCGATGGTTAATGGATCAGAATTGTTACTGCAATACATCAGATCTGCAGGCTTTGTACTAGTTACTAATAGGTTTTCATTTATAATTTGACATACTGATTTTATTCTTGAAATCTTAAATGATTTAGTTCCCATGTATCTTCAGCACCACTTTCTGTAAGTAGACTTCTCCTGTTCCTTATGCTCATTCAGTGAAAGGATGCTTAAGGACTCCCTGCCCTGCTTTTAAGAAGGTGGTAGAGGTCCTTAGAGGTAAGTACTGCTCTTTCACCTTGATGTTCTTAGAAAGATTGTAAAAAAAAAAGGTGTTGCAGAGAGCTTTTTATTTGGGATTGCCAGAATAGGATCAGAACAATACATTTCAGTATTATGACAGTTCAATTGATATTATTTGAACCTTTTTGGGGGTCACAGTGTCTTTTGTTTTTATATCACAAATCATTCTCAAATATGGCAACATAGTAATATAATTAATTGATAAGTGCTTTACAAGGGATTTATTACCCTGAAGCCTTAGATATGAAGTTCAAAGAGGAACAATTCTCTTTCTTCTTGCCTTCATCTTTATAGCAGATGTCACTACCACCAATTCCCAGATGCTCAAAGATAAAGGCCAGTCATTCTAACGATTTGTGACTGCAGCCTAGTTGCAATGATCTACTCAGGCCTGAAGAATCTGTTACTTTTACTGGGAACTTGGGACTGAGGAAAAAAACAAACAAACCAAGGAGACACACAAACCCAATGGGAAAAAAAATCTGTCAAAATATCTAACAAATCGCGACATATGTTACAAAACCTTGATTAGTGTTTAAAAATAATTGATCTACCAACCTGTATGAGGTGATTCTTTTTAGGCTGGTTACAGGAACTTCATAGCCACATTCTTCTAAAACTTCCTTGCAAGCAATTTCTTCCAAAGAGAGCTCTGGCTGGTCTACAATACCAGCACAGAGTTCGTATGTTATTCCTTTTGAAGCAGGCAAAAAATCAGACAGAGGGCACCAGCTCTCTTCAGTTTTATTCTCAAAGTACTGAGGACGTTGTTCTTCCATTTCACACATATAGACAGCTGAGTGGAAAAAAGTAAAATCAATCACTTGTCACTTTTTTGAGCATGCATGATCAGATTGCATTTCTCTGAAGATGCCAACCCATCCTTCTACGCATTAAAAAAAATGGAAGCGCATCCCAATTCTCATCACGGGAGAGGTAGCTTTAGTACTACTTTGAAACAGCCATTTCCCTCAAAATGTTGCCAGTAATATAGATACTGTGAGCTCAATTTCATGGCTTTCTTTATTACCCTTAAAACAAATATAGGAAGAGCAATTCTTTTAATTACATAATTAGGCTTTATTCAGGTTATGTGGCTTTGCCTCATTTCCTTCAAATCAGGGAGAAGATAGAAAATGGAAAATATAACTATTAGGTTAATAATACCGTATTAACTAAAACATTTCTCGCCTCCCTTTTCTGGATTGCCACAGCAGACTTGAAGGACAGAATTAAAACAAATCTGCTATAATAGCAATTAATCTCTTGTGTATATACTGTATATATTCAAGTTGTAAAAGGCTTAATGAGATGTACACTGGATTATCTAATATTCGGAGCATTTTATAGGTTGAATGGAAATCAATTAATTGCATTGAGCAGAGGAGAAGACATATTTGAATGGCTTTTATGGCTTTTATGGTTTGATTTTTCTTTTTTCTTCTTCCAGAATTATTGTCACTTCAGGAACAATTGCTATTTGTCAGCTAACATGCTTACAATATTTGCTAGGACTCACTGATACTTTTTGGACACTGGTGTGTACCTGATGTACCATGTTCATAGTGTTGACCCGGCCAAATCAGTTGCTGTATAATTAGAATTATAACATGTATGTTTGTTTGAAAAACCTCTTTTGAATGCATACTAGCCCTTTGCAGAGAGTGCCAAGTAGATTTTGCAACAGAGTTTTTACATTAATCTAGAAACAACTATTGTGATACAATGCATGTAAAGGAAACAATAAGACAAATATAACTCTATCAAAGACAATTAAAAAGAAAATGTTTTATCTACCTGATTCAATTTATACTACTGTGTTGACTGCTGTTATAGGGTATAGGGAACATTGGTTATGCAGGGTGCAGCCTTTATGAAATGGGATAATTTGTATTGCAGTTTGATGCTAAAGCTCAGTAAATGGCTTTAATTTTCATGTAGGTAAAAAAGTAAAGATCCCTCAAATTACTTAATTCCTGGTGACTATATAAGATACATGCAATTTTTTGGTAACAATATAGAAGTGTTTTACCATTGTCTTTTTCCCCAGTCCTATAGTCTTTTTTCCTATTTTCCTAGCTCGTGAGCACAGTAAGGCTGTGATAAAGAAATATTACTCTGCTAATTGTCTAAGATTGACTAGAACTGTTTAAGGCACAGGACTGGGCTTAATGAAAAAGGTGGCATCCAAACAAGGGGGGGGGGAAACACTGGGCAGTAGAAATTCTTGGGGGATTTCTTATCATGGCTAATGGTGAGCTGCATTCAGTTTAGCACATCACTGGCATAGACTATTTGATCATAAAGGCTAAATAACTGGAAAGTCAGTACACAAAAGTCTGTTTCTCTCATACAACGCTGATTACCAATTGAAAGAAGCAAATGAGTTATTTCTAGGTTTCTCACCAGCAAAAGTTCGATCAGTGGGGGCTGGACAAATGAGGTTTTTATTCTTTTCAATGGAAATTAGTTTGAAACTACTGTAAATCCTATTTTTCTGAAATGACATGTTTTTAATCAATTCATTTTGCATGATCATTTTGTTTATTTTTGTTTATCTCTTCTACAACGACATAAGTTAATTTTTATTAAACTTATAGGTGTTTATAGATATTAGGAAGGATGGTAAGGTGACCACTTCCACTGTCAGAAAAAGAGTACAAGATAGGGCATGTGTACTTACTCATTTGTATATATAGCTATTGATTTATAAATAATTGCTCCAGTAGTAACAGAAATTATCTCATTATAATGGAGAAGGCTGTGATCAGGAGTCTCGCAAATGGACAGGTGTTCACTCTTGATGTGAAATTTAGTCTGTGGTTCACCTGTTTTAGAAATCTTTAAACTAGGTTTGCATGGACAATCCTTCAGATAGATATCTGTAACAACAATTGGCTATCCATTCAATGATGCCGGGTTAGTGAGTTATAGCCAATTGTCATGACTGTCTCCCTTGCTTTGGAGAAACAGCAGGAGATAAAAGTGATAGATTTTCCCTTTAGCGGAAAACATCTTTCACCTTAATTGAGAGGTATAAACTTACAGTGAAATTGAAAGATCTCAGGACGGTAACATCCTATCAGGAAGCTCAAAGTACAGTAATTTACCAGAAGGTCGACTGCAGCTTCCTCTCGCTACAAAACAAATTATTATGCTGCAACTATAGAGGCCCACCTGCTTTTTACCATTAAATCCGTAAGAGCTTTGCTTTGCTAGAAAATAAAAGCTAAAGTAAGGAAGAGAATTACCTGGACGGAACTGCTTCACCACAACAAAGCATTGCCGAGAAATATTGAAGATAAGAATGGACACACTAACAATAGGAAAGAAAAAAAACCACAAGATCACAGGTTAATGAAATAACGTACCACACTGGAAGTCATGAAATGTAATTGGTTCAGAGCTAGATTTTAAAAGGTAAGCATATAAGTTAACAGGCATCACTATTAAATGATAGTTACAAAACTGAAAAAGCTACAGTATTTTTGATTAAGGGAGATGTCTAAGAGCACCTGATTTTGGAGACAATATCTCTGGGATAATATAACGAGTTGGCTCCATTGGAATCCTTGTCCCTTGTGCAATGAAAAAATGCTTTTCTGTATGATTACACATCCAGGGTCTTAAAGAGGCACTGCTCAGTTTAAGCTTGTGCTGGAATATCCTGTTCACTTATAGTAGCAATGAAGAGACCTACTTGGCAATTAGTATGATCACAAAGAGACTTGCAACAGGCAGGATAGAGCATTTTGGAGCCATCAAGCCAGGGTGTTTTCAGGTTATTAAGATACTTCATTCCTTCTGTTGCTGTGTCCCTTAAGTATATTGAATTTGATATCCTTAAGCCCCTTCCTCAAGAAGCCATTGCTAGCTGTGACCATACTGGACAATTTTCATTCAGTTTGTATTATTAGGGAAAGTTGTGAAGGTGGTTGTGAAACAGCTTTAGCAAGCCCTAGATGAAGTCGATTATTTGGATATTTTCCAATCATTCAGGAGGGCCTTTGCACAGCTTTGTGTTGTGCACCAAATGTGCCTTTTCTTGGACCATGAGACTTCCTCAGTTACTCATGTCTTGGTCACTTCCAAAGTAGATTACTGCAACATACTCTATATTGGGCTGCCCTTCAAGAGCACCTGGCAGCTTCAATTGATAGCGGATGCAGCTGTGCAGACATTTATGTGTGCCCCTAGGATGTGCTTCATGAGTTGCACTGGCTTCCAGTCTACTTCTGTGTGTAATTCAAGGCGCTGGTTTTGTTGAATTTAAACCTGTACATGGCATGGGACCAGATTAAAGACTGCCTCATTATGATTACATCTGCCAAAATTCCATCATATCTTGCAGTAAGGGTACGCTGCAGGCCCTGTCTGCAAGGGCAGTGCTTCTCAACCTGACTTCAACTCCCAGAATTCCCTTAGCCATCTTGCAGGACACAAAAGATGTGCCTTTTCTGTTGTGGCTTCTGTTGTGGATCGGGAACCCCTTGACATGAAAGTGGCTATATCCATGTTAGCTTTCCAGAAAGCATTTAACATGTGTTTTTCCCAGCAACCTTGGGAATGATATTAGGTGACTGTTATTCTCCTGTTATTTTGGCTTCTTCATGCTTTCATTTTGATTAATAGTCAGTGTTTTAAGATCGGTTATGTTGTTTTGTTGCTGTAGTTGTCTTCCACCCATAGTCAAATCATTTGAGGTGGGAGGCTAAACATTTGCTAAATAAATAAATGAGTGTATTGAAATTGTAATCTTAAATAATCATAATAGTTAAATAGCCAGATCTAATTGGGACTATAATTTGAAATAGAAATTAATGAGAGCAACAATGATTTGGGCTCTATTGTACTGGGGGTAGGTGGGTGGGATAGTTAAGAGAAGGAATGGGAGAAGTTGCCTTTGCTAGGCAGGTTTTCTTCATCCCCATCCTTAAATCTAGTTAAAGATCATGCCTAATGATCATGATTTGGGGCTATTTTAATGGTGGACTGGAGTAGCTTGGCTTCCAGAGACCTCTCACTCCCATTTTCACCATTAAAATATTGTTTAAAAATAGACATCCAGGAACATTATCACACCACTGGATAGCTTTCAACAGCATGGTATAAATTGGAAAGCTGAATTTTACATTCTAATCTCTCCAATGCCGCCTATCCTTGTAATAGATTTAAAAAACCCACCTAATAATACAGAAGTGGAAAAGGGGCGCAAATGCTACTTCTTTTTCTAAAAATGCTACATTAGTGACCAGTGGTCTGAACAACAGAAGTCAGAGCACAGATGGAACAAAATTATTGATTCTGGAAAGTCCCCACTCATGCATATTGCCTTGATACAATAAATAATTTTCTAAATTATTTGGTAAGTCAGATATATGAAACACAAGAAAACAAAATACATTTCCTACATTTTTATAAAAAAACATTTTTTTGTATTACTTTACAGGCAGTTTTATTGCCAACTTCTTGACAAAAACATTTTTAATTGATGTACATGCTAGGTTTCCATGATAGCTTGTTAACTATCTAATATTAATTTTGATTGATAACTTGCCCTATTTCAAAAGTTCTGGAATCTGTACAGATGGCTAAAGAGGTATATTTGAAAATCAGTGTGGATAGAAAACATAAAAATGGAAAGTGACATTTAATCATTGATTCGCTGGGTATTCAAACACAAACTAGTTGCAAAATTTATAACTAGTAAATATACTTAATGGATTTACTGGAACTGTCTACATATTAAAACCCAAAATTTTGAGGGAGGAATGTTTGAAGGACTGTTCTACTCAATGATCTTTGGTGGATTTCTCTCCTAGCAGTGGGACTGAGATAGTATTAAATATTATATTGGATGTTTGCTTGGAAAAAGTTTATCCTTTTGATTCTACTACACTGTAGTTTGTTTAATATCTGTCTACATTTTTATTTTTTCTGAATATGTTGTCAATTGAACAGAACACACAAACAAAAAACTATTTTTATCCATTATGATGCTTTAACTCTACAGCATCCATACCCATCCTTACAAAACTGAAGATTCATTTTTACTGTTGTATCCATTTAAAAAAAAAATGCAAATGGCAATTAACAGGAAAAGGGTATTTTATTCATTTTCTCCTGCATTCTAAATTAGAAAACTCAAGATGCGTCTTCATGATCTTGCAGACATATTCTACTCCTTTCTTATGTCTATGTGGAGTTACAATGGCAGATCTTGTGTTGCAAATGCTTTTGACCTCCTTGTTTCCTCCACGCCTCTGGAAGGCTCTGCTTCCTTAAATGGATTAATTATTCTGAAATTTTCCAGGTTAGATAGTTAAAGATATCTCTATGATGCATAATATAATCATAACAGCTGTCCAAAAAAAGCAACATTGGCTCATTCTGTTTTGAACTCTCAAACCTGTATTGTATAATCCTGCCCCAAACCTATTAATATAAAATTTGGCATGATTCATTATTTGAGAAGAGTTAAGTTAGTCTGAATATTCCATCTAATCTACACTCTGTGATGTTTATTTAAACATTTTTAATAAGTTTTTTTATTCTGTTGCTACCTTTACAATAGACAAGAGATAAGAAGTAAACTTAGATCTAAGATATGCAGACATCCAGAATCAGAGTGAAATGAATTCAGTCTTATCTATTTTATTATGAGGAAATGAAGATCTGCTCCAAATTATAATTTTTTTGCTGATGATCTGAATTCAACTGAATCAGGTGCTTTTAACAAAAGGGTTTAAAGGATATTGGTTCGACTTTATTAATGGTTCAATATTATTTCTGTTTTTTTCCTTTGTTTTGAAGATAAACAACATAAGCAATAAGGTTTGATACTGTAATTTCTTCTTCAAACTATCGCAAAACTAAGTATATTTTTATCTATATATTTTTATCTGTCAATATTATGGAAGGAAACATGTTTCCAGAAATTGAGGTGAAATAAATTCTCATCCAACTCTCATCCAATTATATCAGTCAGATTGACAAGAAAAGCTATTCTTAAAATGAAAAGAATAGTCTGTATCTTTCCACCATGTAATTATTAAACATGAGTTAATTTTAAAAAAATTAATTAGTAAAAAACGGGTTGGAAGAAAAAGACAGCAACTCCAATTCAGCATATACAGATAGGCTTGAATTTCTTAGAACTCAAAGGCAGATTTTATAAAGCTAAACTTTCAAAGCTTGGTGTTCTTTTCTTTTATGTTAATTCTGTTCAACTTTTTTAGACATTTGAGAATTTTGTAGAATTATTCTTTACAAATGAAGAAAAGGAACTTTTCACCTAATTTTTAAAAGCCTCATGAAATTAGAGTTCATATTTCAACAAAGAAACAGAGGGAGACTGGATAATGATTTCTTGAAAATGAGGTAACATGTGCCAACTCACTGAAGAATGGGTTATTTTTCCCCTTGAGATTTAGTCACTTAAAGACATGTACATAACAGATGGAACAATCAGAACCAAGCTGTCAAAGTTAAAGAACAAGATCAAATTAAACTTGAATGAAATTGTGCTTTCATCACAACTGTCTTGTTTCTTTGCCATCTTGAGACAACAGGGAATATTCAAGCATTAAAGATTTATAAATGTATTTTTAACAAAAGAATTGTTAATTTTACTAATAATTAAATTTTGTGAGATTTCTCTTGATCTGGTTGAGACATAGGTATTTACTCACTTTATATTCAATATTATTTAATAACATTATTAAACAGTCATTACTTATTAATGTTAACAGAAATGTTAAATTAATATTAAATAGAATAAAAGTAATTGTTCTTCAAATATTTTTACTTTTTTAGACAAGTTGGATGGCCTAAATAGCCCCTTTAGCTTTGATTTGATTAGAATAGTTTGCAGATAATTATTTTCCAGTATATACATTAAATTTCATTAGACTGGAAGTGTCTAGAAGCTAATATAAATGCAGATGTAAAAATCAGGAAAGACATCTTAAATGAAAAGTTGCATCTCAAAACAGGCACAGATGCATCTCGGTCTGATTGCCCTGAAAGTTATTTTAGTTGTTGTTATTTCTTTTAACCGTTTGAACAATTGTAAGGAATTTCGCGAATATTTCCAGTAACAAATACAATTCAAGGAAACCAGTCACCAGGAAAACTCGAGTCCATTTTTTTTCAACGAAAAAGTAGTTGTAATAGGTAGAACACATTAGGCAAGGATGAGTTTTTATCACATAACTTGCAAGGCTTCCCCATCACTGGGGAATACAAGTACAAGGTCTGGGGTGGTTCGTTTGATATGTCAGTTTGTTTCAGTGGTGGGTTCCTGTCAGTTCGGACTGGTTCGCTAGAACCGGTAGCGGGAATTTCCCCCCACTCACCGAACCAGCAGCGATGGCCAGCTGGACATGCCCCCAAACTGGTTCTCCGGCTTGCAATCCATCCACTGGAGCATAATTTACTCACAAATAACCCTCTGCACATGCGCAAAGCCTCTTGCGCATACGCATACGAGTTTAACCCGGTAGCGACGGGGGGAAAACGCGCACTTCCGGCATGACCCCAAACCAGTAGGGAAGGTAAGTGGAACCCACCCCTGGTTTGTTTGCAGTATCTTTTTTTTGTTATTATTGCTGTTGTTCTGGTTTGGTTTCTAGAATGGACAAGGAGAGGGATTGGGAGAATTCCCTTTCAGGGGAGGGAAGAGGGAGCTTCAGATTTAATTGGCTATATCTTCTTTCCTGGATATTATGTAGTTTCAGCTCAAGGAAAGTTATACTATACCTCATTGTAGGTAGCGTCAGACTTTTTAAACAGAAGATACATATGAAGGTCTCCATATGAAGCTATAATGACTCAAAATAATACTATGAATGCCATGATGTCATTTTGTTGTGGTGGAAAGCTTACCCAATAAATTCTAACAATTGAAGAGGATCCCTCAAAAGCAAGAGCCACAAAGTTACACAGCTCTATTGATGTTGAATTAAAGACAGTATGAGCGTGATAATGTCTGCCAGAAATTTGTAAGCTGTGTTATGTGCACCGTTCATGTATTGTTATCCCCCACACACATAAATTGAGTGAGAAGGATTTTTGGAATTTCAAACAACCTTGTATATAAACTTTTCCATAATCCTTATTTAAATCAGGTTAACCAATTTTGGGGTGCAAGAGAGGGTTCTTTTTTAAAAAAAAAGCTGGGGGAAGGGATTCCATCATCAAATTTTTCTTGTTCTCTTTCTTTCTTTTTATAGAGAGAAAGACCGAACTTGCTGCTTTCCCCATATTGTACTGGGAATGAATCTGGCAACATAATACACAAAAGATTATATCTGAACATGTATTATGCTATCAGAATGCCAAAATAGAACACAAGAGCAGGAAAAGAGTAGGCTTTCCTTGAAAAGTCATGAGACCTATACAAGAATTTAATCTGAAATTGACATCAAAAGCTCCTGAACAATAAGTCTCATGTGCAAACATGCCAGAAATGCATACAATTTGTTTTTATTCTTACTCCCTCCCTGGAGAATACAGTCAACAAAACTTTGTTTCAGGTGCAGCGGGATGATGAGAGATGCATGAATCATTGTATGATGTCCAGGGTAGACAAGGGTATCAGAAAAATCTTGGGGTGGCTGCTTTCATTTTCATATATTCCTCAAATTAAAGGGATATTTTAAACCTCATCATGTTAGCTCAGAATTGCCCCACTGAATCCTGTAAACTCAGGAGATCTGTGTATGCACTGAACCATCCCCAGAGGTGATTAATACTTAAGTTACATCAGGGATGCTATTCCTCTGTCACAATTTCAGGTTCTATTTTATTCAACAAGAAAATTCATACGATAGAGCTGTCACTATCTATCGTTCTACTGGTAGATGCTAACGATTTATACTTATGAATTGGCATGCAGTTTGAATTTCTACTAATCAACAAAATACAAAGCCTTCTGAAGCATGTTATTTTTTTTATTGGTGTGCCTGTTTCCCAGCAATGCTGTTCAAAGTTAATTTCTTTGCTCAATCCTCACTTTGGTCAATTTAATAAAATTCCTTGATGCCTAAATCTCAACAAATCTCTGCTATTACTTCTTATATAGTTTTCTATGGAGCCAGAATTTATTTCATTTTTTTCAGCACAGTTGTTTAAGCAATGCTCATGTGATCTAAGACTCTAACAAAGCCATAATTATCTCCTAGTTTGATTTGGTCTCAATTCAAATATATTCTTTTGATAGGTTTCCTTAGATATTTATCTCATTTATAGGATGTCATTAAGGAAAAAAAAGGGGGGAAATCAAATTTTGTTTTGACCCATCATTTATCAGAAATTATTCAGCTGCTGGAAAAGAATTACACAATTTCTTCTTTCAAGTGGCTGTAATTTCTTTTTTTTTAAAGTTCAATCCTATAAATAATTTTTGAATATTAAAACTAATAGCACTTGAATTACAGGCACTTTCAATGAGATCAGGAAAGGCAGCAGGAGAAGCAAACCCCCCTCCTCAAATAAATGTTGAATGTTTGAGGTCAGTTACTAGGAGTGCTCTCTCTTGATATATTGATGAAAATATACATCTTATCCAGAATGCCCTTGTGACAGCCCTGCTTTGTGAGTTGCACTGGTTATGCTTCCAGGTATAATTTAAGGTGTTGGTTATCACTATAAACTTCTACATGATATAGGAGACACTCATTTGAGAGATCACCTAAATTCTGAAGTTTTTACCTGGGCAGCAACAGATGACAGAGAGGACATGCTCTGGGTCCGCTTGGTAAAACAATGTCACCTTTTGGGAGGCAAAAACGATGCCTTCTCTGTGTTGGAACAAATATCCTTCTGGGTTCAGTTCCAAGTGGGGAGAAAGACACTGGATTCATGGAAATTGCTTGGAAAGAAGGTTTAATGGTGGATAGCAGGACCACATGGGTTGAGGTCCTAAGCAAAAGGGGGTCACATGCCTCGAAGATGTTGAAGAAGAAAAAAAGGGCCAAGATGCTGAGAGTGCCTGAGTTTTATACCCTCTGTTGGGCCCCACCTTAGTGTTTCCTGTATCCTATTGGCTGTCAGACTCCCAGGGGGCGGGGGTCTTAGCTAACTTTGTAGGCTTTGTCTGTGTCCCAGGCTTGTTTGAGTGCTGGCTGATGTAATCTTCCCAGGTGCCATGTGGTGGATTTCTGTTGCTAGATGGGTCCTATTATGTCTTTTCTGTTGCAGATGAGCTGGCTCAGGCCTTAATGGCCCATTGACAAAGGTGGGGGGAATGGATTTCTGCCTCCCATTATATTCTGCCCTTTTAATATTTCCTAAAATATTTCATTTTCTAAGAGAGGGGTGGGTTTTAATTTTTTTTTACTGCCGGTTCTGTGGGTGTGGCTTGGTGGACGTGGTGTGGTGATACTGCAAAATCTCCATTCCCATCCCACTCTGGGGTCAGCCAGAGGTGGCATTAGCCAGTTCTCCGAACTACTCAAAGTTTCCGCTATTGGTTCTCCAGAACTGGTCAGAACCTGCTGGATTTAACCCCTAGTTTTAACTCCCTACATCTGTTATGATGCATGCCCTCTGGAATGAGGTTAGTCTCAAATTATGAATGGTTCCCACCCTGATGATATTCAGGAAGGCCTTAAACGTGGCCTAAACATGGCTGTTTACCTAAGTGTTGTGGTAGGATGGATGGATCTTCCCTTTTTAGAGAGGATTGAGATGATTGATATTTTTTGTTTTGGGTTCATATTTTCTCCAGACTGCCATTCTTTCATTTATCTTGTTGTATTTTTTTATTTATGTTATTATATTTAAACTTTGTTTTATACTGTAGTTGCTCTGGAATTATATGATGCCAAAATCAAATCAAATTAAATCAAATCATGCAATTAGATAAAGACAGTAGTATTGCCCTCTTTTACCAGACAGGTCCACAGAATAATTTCTGCTGGAGAGAACACGCCTGCTCAATTCTGGGGCAATATCTTAACACTACATCTTTTAATTAGCACACTTTTTTTACTTTCTCTAATTTTGACCATATAGTTACAAAGGAACACTTAAATGTGTGCATACTTGCATAATATTTACTAGCTGATCCTCAATCCTTCAAAGCATCATACATTTCCCACCAACAGGCAACATCTTTCTAAGGGGCTATTTAAGCTGCTGTGCATTACAAAAGAAAACCCACACAAAAACATTTAGCCTTTCACACTTTATTCAGAAAAAAAAGGGGGGACGGACACACAAAAAACTGGGAAGTAATTACACTGATCTTATGACTGCTTCTTTGCTCTGCTCCCAGTAAAATGAAAATTCAAAAGTGTGATTCGGTATTTAAAACTTGGCACTGAAAATACAAAGATGAATATATTTTAACTCATGTGAATGTATGTGTGTGTGTGTGTGATTAAAACATGTTATTGTTGGAGGTTACAGTCAGGAGTGGGTTCTGATTCTTTTTGCTGCCGGTTCGCTCAGGGTCTTGCTGTGTGTGCATGCATGAAGTAATAAAAAACTAGCTTCTGCGCATGTGCAGAAGCAATTTTTTTTAATCAATCCTCTTTTTAACACAAGAGCCTGCAGCAAAAAATGTTTTGAAATGCTACTAGCACCAAGACCTGCTGTTTTTGTAATCCAGCTCATAAAAGAATAAGAAATATTACCATAACCATTGCATACACATTATATGTGGATATAAATTACAACTATATATTATCACTATAACTTATATTGTTTGCCGTTTATTTAATCAACATATAAAAATGAGATACTGGGAAAAAATTAAAAGAAACAGTTTTCCAAAAGTTATATTAAAGGATAAAATAAAGATTGTAAATAATCATCAACAACAAAAATAGGAAATTGGCTGCATTACCAACTTTCCACATAGAGAGCGCATTAGTTTGAACATTCTAAATTACAGTGTACTTTATATACAATGAAAATTAAAGAAGTTCTAAACTTTCTTGCACTAGATCAAATTGTTTATTTATGTGGTCCTATATTTTATACTCTGACTGGAATTACAGAAGGCATTCAAACAGAAAAAGGATCATTCCAATCAGCAGACCTTTGATCTTTTACACTGTAAATTGAATACATAATGAAAGGGAACTATGGTTTAATGGCACAAAGCATCTTTTGCATGCAGAAGATCTCATATTCGTTAACTCGCTTACCCAGTTAAACAAGAAAATAAGAATTCTACTTTCTTCCATTCAGCTGCTACAGGGCTAGCATGCAGCAGCAGTAGATTAGGGCTGCTGGATCATTCAATGATAAGCTATGGATGAATTTTATATGCCCATTCAAACTAAACAATCTTAGTATGGAGCAATGTGCTTCATGATTTCAAACACATAGAGAGAGAGAGACACAATTTGTAAATATCACATATTTAAGCAAGCTATTAATTTACATAAACAGACGAAAAGCCAATATACTAGGGAAGGTTGCATATCAAAGTGTATTTTTCTAAACAAGCCTATTCTACAATATGATTTCAAATCTAATTTCTGTTGAACACAGTGAAATATAATTCATGTTAAAATGCAAGATCATAATAATGACAGTCCAGGGAAAGAAAAAGGCATCAGAAGGAAGCTCAAATTACCCTTTCTTGATTCTCTTTGTACGGTGGGGCAGCGAGACATTTTAGCAACTTTTCAAGATTCTGTTATTATACCCTGCAGAAATAAAGTGCCGGTAATTCGTGCATTGTCTATTTCCTGACCTTCCTACCTTGAAGGGATGGCAAAGTTCTAATAATGAAAGTCAAGGAGCATAGTAGAAAATGGGAATGCAACTAAATATTAAGAAGACCAAATGCCAACAGCAATCAGTCTTGGAATTCACAAGGAAGATGCTGAAGTGATGAATGGCTTCTGCCTTTCAGGATTGCATACTAGGACATAGTATAGCAGGAATGGAGGTTTTGGAAAAGATACTCAGATTTTGTGACATGTCTATTCCCACAAATTTTACAATCACATAGGCAATATTTCTTCCCCATGATACTCTATGAAAGTGAAAGCAGGGTAACAAAGAGTATTGACACTTTTGCCTTTGGCATTAAAGAAGAGCCTTGAGAATATCATGGAGAATTTTTTTAAAAAAATCTCCCAAACAAATGGATTACTAATAAAATAAATCAATCCAGATTTGTTTTTAATTATGAGGATATATTTGGTTTTCCAGAAGAGTAAATCAAGTTTCTTTGGACACATGAGAAGACCTTGCTCTCTTGAGAAGTCTATAATACTGGGAAAAGTGAATGGAAACAGGATGACCAGCACATGTGGCTAATCAAACACTACAATTTTCATTCATGCCTTGCACAGAATACTTAAAAAAAGTGTAATAGACTTCTTTAGTCGTCTGTAAGATAATTGTATTTATGCAAAATTAGCTACCTAATGTTGCCTTGTGCCTTATTCTAAATAACCCAATCCATCATTGGTATCTTTTGAATGAACCGGAGTTGTCAATAGTGTGTAGCTTTTACTTGCCAAGAGATCCGAGTCATAGTTCCACAGAAAATAGGGAAGCTGTCCTATATGCCAGAATAATATACTCCTTTTCCTTAGTAAGCTGCTTCAATACCTAGCCATGCCTTCTTTTAATGGAGCATTATTTTAATAGAGGCTATGTTCCACCACCTACCGTAGCATTCAAAAATGCTTCTTCCCGACCTCATGCCTGTGGTATAATACCTTGCTGTCTGGGAACAAAGCATATACTGAATCTTTAATCTTGGATTTGGGAGAGTGTCTCACAAAATGAATGTTCTGCTGCACCAAGAGCAGGAAAATGGACTGCATATCACATTATCACAACAACAGAGAGAAGGGAAACATTTTCAAGAAATGACCCGTATGGATGAAGCAAGACTTCTAACTATACAGTCATTATCTTATAATAAAATATTAACTGAGCGGCAGCAGGAGAAAGTGGAGAGATTCCTGAAATGAGAGTTGAACTGTCATTATATTCATTTTGTTTATGTATAATTTTGGTGATTCTGGGCTTAAGTCTAATTTCTTAGCTTTGTATTTTAAGGCTAAGATGAATGAGCCCAATTAGCTGAATCTCTGAGGGAAAGAAAAAGTCCAGTATAATGGAAGAAAATAATATAACAGACTTACAAAGCAGGAAATATTATAGCGGGTTATAAATTAAATTATAATCTAGTAGGAACAATTGCTGATGACATATTTTGGAATAGGAACTGGAGCTAAAGAAGCACTTCCTATTTCTAGAATAATAGGAATTCTGCAGCGTGGAGTAAAATGGTTCATTGAAATACTGTGCTTTGTAGTCACTTAAAAAGTTACAGCATGACAGCTGCTGTACATGGGAAGACAACAAATGCTATGTGACCAGAGATGACTGGCATGACATGTGCATCTTATGCAATCGTGTTCACAACCATCTTAAAAATATTCTGTGGAAAAGTTTTTTTTTTATTATAATGGTACCAAAACCATCAAACTAGCCCTTAAAACATTATAGTAGCACAGAAATAATATTTTTTACTGAAGAAATCATCTACAAAACGGTTATATCACAAAATACTAAAGCATTGTGAGGTACTGCATTTTCAGCAACTCAATGATTTGTTATAATCCTTTAGAGCAGTGATGGTGAACCTATGGCATGCGTGCCACAGATGGCATGCGGAGCCATTTCTGAGGGCTTTTTTGAGGCTCCGGAAGCTTCAGGACGCTTCCCTGAAGTCCCCGGAGGATGAAAAATGCCCCAATAGGCAAATCAAAGTCACTTCCTGTTTGCCTGTTGGGCTGTTTTTTACCCTCCGGAGGCTCCAGGACGCTTCCCTGAAGTCTCCGGAGGGCAAAAAACGTCCCAACAAGCAAACCGGAAGTCCATTCCCAAACTTCCGGTTTGCCCGTAGGGTCATTTTTCGCCTTCAGGAGGCTTCCCTTAAGCCTCCAGAGGGTGAAAAACAGCTCAACGGGCAAAACAGAAGTCCCATTGGGCCGTTTTTCACCCTCTGGAGGCTTCAGGGAAGCCGTCTAAACCCTCTGGAGGGCGAAAAATGGCCCAAAGGGCGGGGGGCGCATGCACAGTACAATGTGCATGGTGTGTGTGTGTGTGTGCTGGCATGCATGCGCACATCAGCGTGCGCACACTGCCATTTTTGGCACGCAAGAAGAAAAAGGTTAGCCATCACTGCTCTAGAGATAACCCCTAGAAAATGTCCTTTTCTTTCCTAAGTGATGTTTTTGAACTGGCTTTCCTTGCTTCAGAGCTCTCTTCCTGTGGAGGCAATGAGGGTAGCATAATTAAGAGCCAATTACATTTATCTTGACATAATGCCTTTGACAAGCTGGTTTAGTAGGGAGTAAGTAGGCTGCTATACTGATTCTTTATTTTTCTGAATGGCTGGACAGAAGAATTAAGCAAACGAATTAAGTGCCAAAGATCTAGCTTTTGCTCCTTGTACCCTAAGGAGTATTTTGCTGTTTTTAACTCTACTCAAAACATTTTGCCAGAACATTCTAAATTATCTGTGTTCCAATAAATGCGTCACGTTTTCTGTATTCTGATAAGAGAAAATTGGAAATGTTTTGAATATACGAGGAAGTATAAAAAACTTTGGGAGCTTGGGGCAAATATGTTCACTCTCCCCCCCAACTCCATGGCTAAATGAATATTAAAAAAATATTGTTATTTGTAATAGGAATTTCAACTTTTAAATTTTTTAAATTATGCCCTTTTTTTAAAAAAAAAAGATTATTTTCAAGATAGCAGTTAATATAGACCAGGGGTGTCAAACTCAAGGCCCGGATCCAGCCTGCGAGGTGCTTAGATCTGGCCTGCCCTGGAAACAGCAAAGGACTGGCCCACAGTGAAAAGGTACCACAGTTCCACCAATGAACAAAATATGTATTTAAATAACAGTACTCAACCATTTGCAACCTATCAGCAGCATGGAGGTAAGGGCTATCCCCATTCTAGCCAAAGACCTGGGACAAAAGCTAGGTCTTCAAGGCCATCTGAAATGCCAGCAGCGTGAGAGCTTATACATTTATCTTTGTATAGTTTTTTTATTTTTGTATGATTGTAAGCTGACCAGAGTTACTCAGAGGTAAGATGGGTGGCCAATAAATAATGTATTTTATAAATAAATATATCAATCATTTAATCAAACAATCTCAGAGGGAACCTCATTCCAGAGGACAGGTGCTGCTCCAGAGAACGTTTCTGGAGTCTCAATAGATAATATTATATCATCATTCCATCGGATCTAAAGCAATAGCAGCATGGACATCCCTGCTGTTATATTAGTTAGCATATACTTAAAACAAACATCATAATTTTTTTGCACAAGATGCAGCTACAGGACCAAATATAAAGATAGTCCTTCATAAGCAGTCTCTCACAGGTAGTACTGCAGTTATTTAAATTTGAGATTATGAATACATGAACCCCTCTAGTTTGTTTCCAACCATGAAAACATAATAACCCACCTGAAGCTGGTAATACTGTAGGGACTACTCATGGAAGTCATTGAGGAGGTATAATCCCATTTAGTGTATGTAATCTTTGCTTCTCAAGATTCAGTTGCCGTTTATGGGCCTTTATCCACCATATTACTGTACAGTATTCAGACACTGATCCAAGATATGCATATTTTGATTAAATAATATAAAAAGTACACTTAACTTTAAAGTTCCTGAAGACCTTCCCCAATGATTTTATACAGATGTACGTAACACTGAGGCTAAAGCAGTGCCTTGTAGCATTTCACAATTTATTGCCAGGGTGTAAAAACATGGCCACCAAATCATACTCTCAAGTGATTACACCCACAAGTAAAAACAAATTCGTAATCTGCTCCTAATTTTGTTTCAGCATTTTACATACATACACTAATATAGGTTCACTTTATAGAGTTGGCAACACAAATATGTATGAAGTCTCAAAATGATAAATATAATTATATGAAACGGAGAGAATGAGAGAATGAATTATTTTTAAAAATATACAGTAGCATGTTGCCTACCAGTTGCATTCGTTGAAATTTACCTGTCGTGTGTCCTCATGAAATCCCAAAGTTTTGAAATACCATTCTGAAAAAAAGGCATAATAAATAAGTAATATGTTACATTAACATTCAATCTGTTCCCATGCAAATCAAACAGTCAACTTTCAAGTACGTTTTTAGTTATAAATGACACAGTTATTTTGGAAGCCTCTCTAAAGTTTCTACTTCTGATGGAAAAGTTGCATATATGCTAACTAGTGATATGAAAAAGATGGGTGCATCAATGCATTTTTCTTGGCAATAGTGTGGAAGTGGTTTTCCCATTGTCTTCTTGCAATATTTTTTGTTCAACAGTTCAATCAGGAATTGCAGTCCTGAGCTTTCCTGATGGCTTCCCATCATTATACTATATTAAACCTTTCTCTAGTTTAGCCATGGCCAACTATGCACTGCTACTGAGTTAAGTCTAAATACGGTAGCAAGTGCTGTTATATTAGATGACTGTTTATTTAAAGTCTTTCCTAGAAAGTCGGCACAGGACGTATGCGTTGACATACAACTGACTCTGGCCTTCTAATAGTCAAAGAATTCACATTGGCTAAGATAATTTATAGTTCTTTCCATGCCAGTGGACAGATTGGATCTTTGGCAGTTCATCTTAACACTGTTATTAGGCTTCAGACAAGAAAACAATTACACAGGTGGACCTCAAGATAGTAACATATTGAAAAGGAAGAGCTTAAAGGTCAAAACCAACTCTTTCCAACCACTTGTGCTAATGTTGAGTTCAAACCTGTGCCTCCTCATCCAGCCCCCTACTGCTTCCAGACACCAAGAAAAAATCTGAACAATATAATTTGGTTTGGACAGAGATCTATGACTAATGTCAGCATACAGTATTGAGAATGCTTCACCCCTTACTGATGCATTGGTTTCATGTAGACGTGAAACAGGAGTGGGGAGAGCACTGAGTGCTGAGAAACTCTACACTGGCACCCATCAACATCAAGTGGAACTGACCTTGGGAGAAGGAAGAAAACCATTAAATTACTTTGCCTCCCCCACCTATAATTTTTTGAATTGATCCAGAAAAATATCACAATCAACCATACTGAAAGCCACCTACAGAACAAGAAAAGCAAGGATGAATGCATAGCAGTGGTGGAATCCAATTTTTTTTACTACCAGTTCTGGTGGGCGTGGTGTAGCTTGGTGGTGTGGCAGGGGAAGGATACTGCAAAATCTCCATTCCCTCCCCACTCTGGGGCTAGCCAGAGGTGGTTATTTGTCGGTTCTATGAACTACTCAAAATTTCCATTACCGGTTCTCCAGAACCTGTCAGAACCTGCTGGATTTCACCCCTGATGCATAGTGTCTATCCTATTCCTGCCATAGATTATCCTGAAGAATGATCAATTGCTATCTCAGTCTCATATCTAGACATGAAACTTGACTGAAAGGGGTACAGATAATCTCCAAATTAGAAAGGGACCTATAACTGCCCATATTTCAGGGATTTTTTTAAATAGTTAGTAAACAGTTGTGGAGTACTTCCTTTTAAAAAACGATTAATCGGCGGTATAATGTTGTCCAGTTTAATAGCTTTCTCTATTTTACGTTATGTTGTTGTGGATTGAAATGAAAAATATTCTTTTTGTCTCTGCAACTAGTGTGATGCAATTCAGATCAGCTTTGTGCAGTTAAGTTTCTATTATGCCAAATACCGACTTCACGCTGACAGTCCAGTATGAAGGCTGCTAATTATTAATAGCAAGCAAACAGTTACCAATGGTTATATGTCTCTGTGTACTTTACAGCACATTAAATCTAACGTACTTATGGTGATTTTATCAGGTAAAACACAAAATGACAATGATTTATCTTCTATTCAACAAACTCATGTGTTTATAAAATAATGAAGACATAACAAATGGGGAATCAACTTGGTTTTTCAAGGCTTCTCTTCATTGCCCCAGATCAGTAACCCTCAAAATGTTTACCATGCAGACATTCACAATAGTAAGGTGGGGGCTCCACTACCACTCCTATTGCTATTCTTCTCAAAAGACTGAGGAATGTTTTTCTAGTGTCTCATGTATACAGGTAAAGTTAGGAGCAAAATAAAACACTATTAACTCTGCAGTACTAGCTCTACACAAAAATGTCCCCCTATTAGAAACTGTCTGATGCTGACATTTGTCAAGTAAAAGAAAGAATTCTCACAGAGAAATCTATTTATGTATTTTTAAATATTCAGTCACTAACAGATCTAGGCATTCCTGACAAGGACATGGAAGTCTGTGTTCTCAATACAGGTAATCCTTGACTTACAAACATTCATTTGAAGTTACAACGGCACTGAAAAAAAGTGATTTAATACTGTTTTTCGCTTGACCCTTGCAGCATTTCCATGGTTACGTGATCAAAACTTAGATGCTTGGCAACTGGTATGTATTTACAGAAGCAGTATCCTGGGGTCATTTGAATACCCTTTGTGAACCTCTGACAAAGTCAACGGGGAGCCCAAATTCACTTAACAACTGTGTTACTGACTCAAGAACTACAGTGATTCACTTAACAACTATGGCAAGAAAGGTCGTAAAATGGGGGAGGGGACTCACTTAATAACAGTCTTGCCCAGCAACAAAATTTTTGTTTTGAGGGCTATCTGTAGTCGTTCTCATACTTTGTAACTCCCTTCCAGTTGAAATTCATTAACCTCTTCCCTCTAGTCTTTAGGATTATTTTGAAGACCATTTGCTCTGCCTTGCATGGGGGAGTGTCCTATGATTTAAAAGTGGGGCTGCCAATGTAGGGCATTTGTATTTGTGAAAAAGAAATTTCTTTGATTTTGTTTTTTACCTTTACAGCTATTAGGGTTTTCTGGGTCTATTTTTACACATTTATATTGCTAGCTACCTATACTCTGTGGGAATAGACAGCATACGAGAAAAATAAATAAGCAAGCTTATTGCATATTAACCGCCTGCCAATTAACCAAAACAACAAAATAAATATATTTTCAATCTTTGTCTCCATGGCTCTATTTGAATAAATATGAGGTTACCTGCATTTAAAAGCTGAACATATCTAGATTGGTGGTGGTGGATCTTATGGTGGATGTTCTGCAAGTGAATAAGGGGCCTCTGCTCCCATTGTAGGAAGAAAGGACTAGCCATTCATTGGATTCTTAAAAACAAGATGCTTCTATGAGAGAAATTACCCCCTTTATGCCATTCAGGCTTTGTACTTGAAACTAAAATTGCTGGGTTCGTGCAAGGCACTAAATCTTTAGTATGGATTAACAAAACGGTTTATAGCATATCATAACATAGCATACCATGCCCAAGCAAATATATCTTATTATAGATTGCAGCTTATGTAATTATATTAAATTGGGTTCCTACCACATCACAAACTGCTCAATCTCTTTTTAGCCTTAGTGTTGGAATCTAGTATCAAGCCTCTCTGTAACATATGCCTGCTGCAGAAATATTGCCTTATTTTTCAGGCAGGTGCCTTATAATGCAGGTATATGATATGATATATAAGAAAGCAAGCATGTAAAATACACACACTACCTAATGTATTTAGATTTCATTTCCCTTGTGAGAACTAAGCAAGAGAACAATCCTTAACATCCTCTGAACGGACCCCAAGCCCGCCAACTCAGACCTAGGAACAGCTTTATGGCAAGAAAAAACATTTTGAGGCTATATAGAAAAGAAAGAAAAGAAAGAAAAAAAGGATGGTGATGGGACAACAGGTATAAACATAAGCCTGGAAAGAAAAGAGAAATAAAGAACAATACTTAATGGACATGACGCAATCAGAGGAGAATTGAGTAAAGAAAGAGGGAGAAAAACCTTAGGAAAATTTACATAACAGGATTAAATACCATAGATACATGTTTTTAAGCAAGACCTAATTTTCAAGCTAATCTTAAAAAATAAGTATGTTTTTCATCAGGGAGGTACAAGAATTTGAGGTCCTGCTAACTTTTTTTTTTTTATGGATCCTATTTTTACCCGCAATATAAAAGAATTCCCTATTCCTAATATAGAGCAATTATTTGGGGCGGGATGGGGAAATCACTTTCCTACTAGTTGTGGACAACATTTGCATCTCAGGTAATATAGTCAGGAAGGAACTGATATGCTGAAGAGCTGCCTTTAGTTAGCCAAATATACTAATGATACTCCATGCAAGGCAGCTTTAAATGTTATCATGAAAATATCCTCTCCATACCGTTCCGCATGATAATTGAATTATTCAGCACAAACAACAAAAACACATTGAGGAATAGCTTATGTGCCTACTGTAAGGGTAGAATGAAATGTTTAATACTTTCTTAAATCTTGCACTATCCTGGTTTTATTAGCTAAAACATTATTTTGTTTAACTGTTTTCTACTTTAGCTAATGAAAACTAATTTCAGATCCAATGTAATTTGCAAAGCAGGACTAACTTGGATGTTCTAATTTGATTGAGGCTTTTTCTTTTTTTTGCCAGCTGCACTATTGATGCCAGTTTCTGTCATGTACCATCAATAGCTAACACAACGAGTGACTATGGCAATGCCCCTGAATGCTTTGTACCTCTAGGTCAATGTGAACTTGATGGAGTTCATTTGTGCACATTTCCCCCTGCATGCTTTCCCCTCTGTATTGTTTAACTACATAAGCTTGGGAGGAATTTTCAGATCTTTCAGCTGTCTCCTTGTAAATAAAATAATGAGAAAGAAAAAAAACCTCCAAAGTTTCACCTTCAGTGCTACCATTTAAAACATTGTTATTTAAGGAGTAATATAAAGCCAAATCTCCATATGGTATTGTGATATCAGAATTATCAATATAAATTGTGCATCACAAGACAGAGGCAGCACATTTGGGCTTATACAAATTTATTTCTAAAAACAGAGCTCTTTTCTACTCATCATACATCTTCCAATGCTTCCTGATGTGGAAGACAAAATCGTTGACAATTCAAAAAGTTATTTCTCATACCCTTAATATGGACAGTCAAGGTACTACAGTGAGTGTAGTGCTGGAGATGGATCCAAATTTATATTTGTATTGCAGATAATATATCTGCCACAATCACAATCACATCTACTACAGACTTCTCACGCAAATAACAAAATTAATTCACATGTAAAATAGGATAATGCACATACAAGGTCCTTGAATTTCTTGGAGGAAGGTTGTTACATCCCAGTAGCAAAGCAGATACTTTTCATGCAGAAATTCCAGATTCAATTACAGCAATTTTCAGATGGAAGATAACATGGGACTGGTTCCATGGAGATAATTTTTTCCAAGGACAGGAGGAGGCGTGGTTTCATGTGCTAGTTGCATCCCAGAGATGGGGCTTCAGTTGTTTGAGTGGTTCTGTTGCTGGCATGTCTGGGCTGGTCCCGGTCCATGGACCAAAGGTTGGGGAACCCCGATTTGGAGGAGCTTGGTTATTTAGCATAGACAGTACCCACTGAATTAGGTTGGCAGTTTGGCGATTCGAATCTCTAACCATGGAACAACGTTCCGTGCACCTTCAGCATTTAATCATGCTGTCCACATGACCACGGAGATGTCTTCAAACAGCACTGGCTGTTCAGCTTTGAAACAGAGATGAGCACCGCTCTCTAGAGTCAGGAACGACTAGCACATATGTGCGAAGGGAACCTTTACTGTCAATAAATTATAAAGAGCTTGTTCGGGGTTAGTGTGGTGTACGGGCCCAATGGTTTTTGTTTATTCAGCAAACATAATGGAAGCAAACTTAATTTAGTGTACTATATGAACCCAGTCAGCATGACATCTTTTCATGTTTCCAAATATAACAAACAAATAATTACACTAAGTAAAATCTTTCAAGTGAGCTTGACTCCTTGACCCCATTCCTATGATAGGTTCTCTACTCTTTTTTTTGAAACACAGCCAGTTTGATGGACTAGAAATCGGGAAGCATGAGTTCTAATTCTCCTTTAGGCATGAGAGTTAGCTAGGTGACTTTGGGCCACTCATTCTCTGTCACCCCAACCCACATTACAGGATTGTTTTCGTGAGGAGTACAGAAGATAGGAACATGAGTTGTACAAAATAAAGGTGGAATATTAATCTAAGCATTAATAAACAATGTAGCAAGGTATGCAATACCTACAGTGGCCACTTATAACAAAAATAAATGAACAAGGCATGCATATTTGCATAACAGTTTGAACATATGTTGATGTTTGTATCTATATGACATACGCAATGAATAATCTGAATAAGAAACATTGAAAATAATTATTATACTAGTAATAAATCTCATCATCGTGACTAAATTATTTATGATCCCATTGTTCAGGCTGAGACAGAGTTCTCATTGTTGCAAATTCAAAGTGTCTCTGGTGGTTTTGATCTTTGAATTACACACTAACTGCACTCTAACGTTGCTCTACCTATTAGACAATGTAAGGCAGCACGTTTTGATTTCCATTTATTTAGTTTTTTTAGAGTTTCTATTAACGATTTAGTATCATTTTTACTACTCTAATGTGATTTACTTAAATTTCTGATTCAGGGCCCAAGTCAAAAATGGAAAGAAAACCCTATTTTTATAATGGTAAAAATTGTGAAACCAAACCAACACACTACTGTTGAACTTTTTTCTAGAACGTTCCAGAAAAATAATCTCAGTGTTCCAGCAGTTACCTAGTTTCCACATTCGAAGCCAGCTATAAACTCAGACTTCAATCTGCATCCAAATTTAAACTGACCAATTACGATAAATTATAAACTTGGGAATAACAATTCTTTCCCATGCAATCATCTGAAACATGTACACTTCCAAGCCACTTTTAATATCACTCTTTATATTAACTTTTATAAGTTTTATATTTTCACAAGCAACTATAAAGAAAACACATCCATAAGGTTATGGCTATATAGCTTATTCTGCGAAGGTATTTATTTTTCCACCATTAGGAGGTAAAACAAACATTTCTGAACAATGTTTTCTTTGCTCATTCATCTATTAATGTGATACCACAAATACCATAGCTAAGGCCACTGTGTTCATTCAGCTATGAAACTTACTAAATGGGTTTGGACCAGTCAATATTTCTTAGTCTAACTCCCTCTTATAGTATTCAGCATGCTCCATCAAGAATGCACTGAGCAAGGAAATGAGGGACATAAAAAGGAAGTACTGTATTTTAATAAACATATTACTGTAAACAAGCATTGTGGTGGAAAGCAAGGCCCCTGAGACTCCAGTTTCTGCCTCTGCTGCAACATCCAGCTGGTTATTCTCAGTGTTGTCCTTATACTGTTTGTAGATCCTCTCAGCAGTGGGAACCCCATAGCTTTAAAAGTAGGCCTCTTGCATATCATGTAGTGTCTGCAGGAGAGTGCTTCAAATGCATCCAATACTTAGCACACAAATCCCATGCGTCATCCCAAAACTGAAACCAATAAATATCACAGGCAGTTCTACAGACAGCAAGAAAAAGGACAAAAACTCTCTCTCTCTCTCTCTCTCTCACACACACACACACACACACCACTGTAACATTACAACCTTCTCCAACCCCGCCCAAATGTAGTTCAGGGTGCTATGCAATCAGTTCTGAGGCAACTGAAAATTGACTTCCTAAGGCATATTTTATCTTCCAGCAAGAACTGTTATCTGAAAGAAAGAGGATCAGTAGACATATTGCTGACATAAGAAAACATATAGTGAATTCTTTTGACTTGCCAGTATTTCTGCATAAAAATTAACTAAAAGGTGATTTTTTATATTTATTGGGGAATATGAGCCAAAGCAATTGTATTTTTCAGACTAAAAGACGCACTTGTGTAAAAGATGCACCAAGGTTTCGAAGAGGTAAGTAAGAAAAAAAAGTGTTTATGCTCCCTGGCCTCCAGGAGCATTCTGCAGGCCTCCCAAACCCTCTGTGCACCCCGTTTTTCACCCGTTTTTGCAAAAAATGAGGTGCAGAGAGGGTTTGGGAAGCCTGCAGAGTGCTTCTGGGAGCTGGGGGAAAAGCAAAAACGCTGTTTTTGCAAAAAACGGCCCCATTTTTCACAAAAATGTGATGTGGGGGCGGGGCTTCGGGAGGCCAAAAATGGCTGTATTCGTTGTATAAGACGCACCAACATTTCCACCCTCTTTTAGGGGGAAAAGGTTGCATCTTATACTCTGAAAAACATGGGTACATATTTCTGTGGCAAAAATAAACTTTCAGTTTCAAGTAACTGCTGTGTCTCCCTTGGGTATCAGTAATTGCAACTAAACGTTTCTGATAACTGTTGATCAGTTCTGCACATCAGCTTGGAGGAATTTGAGCACATTCCTCCTTATAGAACAGTTTCAACAGTTTTTGGAGAGTAGCAGTTTTCTCCTTTCAACCTTGCCATGTACACCACTGTTATTGAATGGTGGTCACATGAATACTGACATTTGCCAATGCAAGAGAGGCCTTTAGTTCCTTAGATTTATCTTTGGATTCTCTGTGAACATTACACACCTTGTTCTTGATGTGATCTTAGTCAGTCAACCATTCCTATGAAGGGTAACAATGATGCTGAAATTGAATTGTCTCAATTTGTACATATCTTGCGTGATACTGGACCAGTGAAATCCAAACTCTTTGGAAATAATTTTGTAACATTATCCAGTCTGGTAAATATAAACAACTGTTTTCAGAGGTCCTCAGAAATTTTTGTTCAAGCCACAATACATTTCACATACCTATGTTGTGAAGATCAGAGTTTGATAGTGAATACTATTATTTAAATAGGGCAAGAACTTCCACATTCACATCTGATTATCATCCCACTAAACATGACTATTTTCCTTCAAATGAACTGACAATAACTTTGATTAATTTTCCTCAAGAAACACACAAATATAATTTTCTCAACTCATTTGTTTAATTGGGTTCTTTTTATCTGTTGTTAGAACCTGAATGGAGAAGAGAACATGTTTTCAGTGATATATATATGAAAAAATATTGAAAATTCAAAGCTTCAGAAACGTTTAAGTACCACTATACAAATAGGGGATTAAAATTACTACAATATTTTCCTTGCTAACTACTTTATTATGAGGCCAGCAGTTAAATTATGGTTATAACTGTGATGCAACAATTGACACCAGTGCAAAGTGATTCCAGAAAAAAGAAAGTAAAATTTTAATGTTTGGATTTAAATATGAAAATACTAAAGGTAGGCATTATATTACTTAGCATGATGAGCAATTTCTAAATAATGTTTAGAATTACTCATACTTAGTTTGACACCACTCTGGTGTCTGATGAAGGCCAGATTAAGATAAATCAATGTACATTCATACAACAATGTCGGATCTACTGAGTTAACATTATAGAAATATAATCATGAAAAAAAAATTGCAATGCTTTCTGCCAAAGCATTCCGTATTGTTTACATGAGAGATAATGGCTAAGATAATGGCCATTTAGAAGAACCAAATAAGGTTTAAGTGCCCTAATGAAGGCACATAATAAAATATAAGCCACATTTCTTAGAGGCAAAAAGCCAAACAGGACCAGTTGACCGAGAGATTTTTGCCATCTTTGCTTTCCTGAAGAAGATATCAGGTAAACAAGCAAATGTTTTCAGCCAGCTAGGTTGTGATGCCTAATTAACTCTGACTCTTTTAGGTTGCTAAGTAAGCTTAGTCCTGATTAGTAAATAGTTGGCACTATTTGGCAAGTTCAGGACTGCAGGCTAGCTTGGGGAAAAAAACATTATGCAAGAAGACAGTGGCAATCCACGCCTACCGGTATATTATGAGAAGAAAATGGATATGTTTATAAAAGTTGCAAGATGTTGAACTCTATATGAAAGCAATTTAGTATTACTTTTAAACGGCTTTTGAAAGACTATAAAATGGGAGTCAGCAACGTGCAGTTCTAGAGCTTGTTGGGCCCTCTCCTGCCCTGTCAGATGATCCCATCACTGGGTGGCCTCTCCCCTCTCCCTCCCCTCCGCCTCCCTCCTCACCTGCCTTGAGAAGGGTGTCCGTATTCCAGGGTAGGAGCGAAGTGCCCCTCTACTTGCCTCTTTTCCCAGCCCTTGTTGGTGCTGTGCACATCTCGGCCGCTGGGGGGGACACGGAACTTTTATCCGCGCCAAGGCACTGTTTGGGCCACCTGACTGCAGCCGATGCTCTGCGTCAGAATGGGCTCCAGGAGGAGGAGGACGGTGTCTCCCCTATTGTGCAGCACTCTAAGTTTAAGTGCAAGAGTAGCAAGCAGCCAGGGAGGCGGGGAGAGGAATATGGGGAGATGCGCCCCAGCCGATGTCTCGGGGTGAAGAAAGTCGTGCGTCTCCCCATTATTCCTCTCACTGCCTCTGTGGCTGCTTACTGCTCTTGCACTTAAACTTAGTGCACAGCACAATGGAGGAGACAGCATCCCCTCCTCCTCTTCCTGGAGTCCATTATGACGCAGTTCAGCAGCTGCAGCCTGGCGACCCAGCCAGTGTCTCAGTACGGAGAAAAGTCACGTCTCACAACAAGGGCCGTAAAAAGAGCCAAGTAGAGAGGTGCTTTGCTTCTGCTCTGAAATACGGAGTGAGTCTCCATCTGCCTCCGCTGCCCTTCTCTTCTCAGGGCAGGCGAGGGGGGCAGCCAGCAGACAAGGAGCCATAGGGGACACACACAAAGGAGCTTCATTTATCTGGGAACCTGAAATGACTCTTGATTTAAAATTAAATCATACGGTAAAAAGCACCCAAAGAAGAAGAAAGAACAACATCAGCAAAAACAAAAACAAAAAAAACCAACACCAACCCTCACCTGTTTTTGGAAATAGTTTAAGAGGGAACCCACACACACACAGACACATGAGAGAGGGGGAGGGAGAAAGGTAGAGAGATGAGAGACAGAGAAATGAGAAAGAGAGAGAGGGAAAAAGAAAAAGAGATCAGAGGGAGGGGGGAGAGAAATGAGAGAGAGGAAGAAAGAGAGAGGGAGAGAGGGGAAGAGAGAGAGAGAGAGAGAGAGATGTTTTAAAGAAAATACCTGGAGCCACAAAACCTGGGTAGGCGTGGCTGGGGGATGTCATGTGACTGGGAGTGAATGATGTCGAGTTGGCCACACCCACCCAAGTTTTGTGACTCCTGGTGTTTTGTTTTCTGTGGGAAACAGGCCCAAGTGGCTCTTTGAGTATTTAAGGTTGCAGATCCCTGCCCTAGAAGAATGGCACTTTTATTAGATTTTTTTTTATCCCTTATGCCTTTATTATTTTTTATAAATAATTCAAGGTGGTGAAAATACCTAATACTCCTTCCTTCCATTATTTTCCTAGTCCTCCGTTTTCACTCTAAAACACTGGAAAAGTGTTGAAAAACAAATAGTGCCCAAGGGAAGAAAAATCAGATATGTGACATTGGACAGCAGTAACTACATAAAGTGTTCCATAACACGAGAAGAGAATATTATTCAACCTAAGTACACCTTTTATCTCTCTTTTTTTTAAGGGGCATATGGAAAAAAAATATTGGAGAAGAACTGAAATAATTATTTTAACTTTGGTAGTTTCATCTAATGTCCTTTCCATCTTTAACATTAGAATCACAAAAGCCTTTTAACAAGCCATCCTCCCACTGATAAAAAGCGAAGGCAGTTTGCATCTCAGCCTCCAAAGTACCACAGAAGCCATTTTCCGCTCACTTACTTCAAAAGCCATTAAAACAACTTGTTGAAGGACAGCTGTAGGAGGTTAATGGAAGGCAAGGCTTAGAAACAATCATTAGATTTTTTTTCTAAAGAGTTTCTCACAAGTCCTTCCAACAAAAATGACAAAGATCTTCACAATTCTTACCCATCTACCAAAAGCAATGGAAAACAGAATAAATACTAGCACCTTCAGATTTTTAAAAATATGCTTTTTGAAGAAATATATAAGATATAAAAAAGAAAATATCTATATCATATGCATCCTTGTTTCCGCCATTATTTCAGTTTAATTAAAAAAAAAAATATCCAGCAGAATGTGTCTATTTTTTTGTCGAAGCAATAAATTACATAAAAATGAAGGTAAATACATTATTTAAAATTTCCATAAAATACCTTTGATCAGCGAGGACATCATCCCATTTCTAATGATCTTGGACAAAGGATTAAAACTGCACATTTTATTTCAATTAATTAAAAAAGAGAAGGAAATTCATACTTGGTCATAACTTGTTTTGAAATTTTGAACTGTTTAATATTAAGAGTTTTGGTCCAACAAATTTATCAGTGCCTATTTCAATTTTTGATTGAGTACCTCAAATACCAGTTAATGATCTGTATTATTTGAGGCTTGTCACATTTTTATAAAATCAGACTCTGCAAGGTAGATAATTTGAATCTTTCAGATTTTAAGCTTTCTTTCTTCCAACTTTGAGTACTTCTACTTACTTCTGTGGAAAAAGTAAGTACATTGCCTTGACTCTAACATTTCTAATAATAGAATTGCCCTCATTATCAGAAACAACCTCAAATAGGGATTACTTATAACTATCTACCAGTCTCAACATTGACTTTTACCATTCCTCCCTGCATACGTTTTTCAGCTGTTTGGTGTTTGAGGAATTTCTTGCATATATAGCCTATTTCAAATTCCTCCATAGCATTTTGATGTGATTTAGACCTAGGCTTTGATTTTGCTATTTCTACTTCTTTTTTCAGCTATTCCTAGGTGGATTTACTGGAATGTTTAGAGTCATTGTCAAGTTGCAAGGTCCATTTTTGGTTGGGGCCCAGTCTTCAGGAGATGTTCTCATGTTGTCCTCTAGCATTCTCTGGTACAATGAAAAATTCATAATGGATTCTATGACGATGAGCTTCCCAAGCCCTGATGCAGCAAAGCAGCTCCAAACAGTATCATTTCTATCACCATGCTTTATAGTTGGTTCTTCTGGTTCAATGCAGTCTTTGGTTTACACCAAACTTGTATTTGGATACTGTGCCAAATAACTACCCTTTCGCCTTGCCTGTCCAGAACTATAATGGTATGTGTGAATGACCTTGACAGGCAAGGGAAAGGGATGCTGTCCCCAGACAAGAGGGGGAAGAACTCCAAGTAGCTTAACAAAAAAAGAGCCTGCCCTAAGTGATCAGGCTGCTAAAAATGACAGTAGATTTGTACTTTCACACTTACAAGATTGTTAATAATGTGTTACAATAAAATAGAATTAACTCATCCAATTGAATTTCTTGTCTGGTTTACCTGGGAAGGCTGATAAGAACAATTGTTTGAGAGGTCACGTTGGCAAATTGCTTAGGTGATTATGAATAAACTTTAGTCTTACTCTGACATTCCTTCTGGAGATCAAAGGTTTTCTCTTGGCATACATCCCATGTTGTTCTACTTTGTGCAGCTTCTTTCGAATGGTATACTTGATGTATTCCGATATCAATGGTAGTGAGAGGTCATGTAGTGAAATTCTGGGATTTTTAGAAACGTCTTTCAGCATCTTGTGTTCTGCTTCTAGGCTTTACTTGAGAAAGTAAATATGTACTTTACGAATTAAATTTTGTCCCTTTGTACATGATCTTCTAGGCAGTGGAATGCTTGATGCCCAATTTTTTGATGTAGTTTTTAAATTCACTTCCAGACTCATAGGCATCTATAACCTTTTTAATGAAGGCCTCTGAGAGCTCTTTTGACTAGGCATGGTAATAGCATACACTAGAATAAACCAAACTAAATGTCTGAGATTTAAATAAGACAGGTTCTTCCCTTCTAAAATGTTCTAATCATTTTTATCTGATCTGGTACACCTGATTCCAATTGTAGATATTTGAAGTATTGCTAAATGTAGGTTTGTAAAATTTTCAACATTTATTTGCAAAATTTATTAGCTATACATCTTATCACATGGTAACTCTGAGCAGCTTACAATATTAAAATTGCACAATGTACTACAAGTTGTGGTATATGATATTTGTTATATAATATCCTGTTTATCTATCAATATTGTTGAAAAGAAGATCAAATATTGTATGTTGGAATATGAATAAGTTAAATAATTCAATGGAGTGTATCTACTTTTTCACACAACTGTATATACAGAAAACGAATGCTGGTACTTGGATTCTGGGAGAGATAAACTACTTCAAAATGTTTAATTGCAGAGATAATTATCAGGGAGAATTGCAAATATAATTCTGTGTTGCAGATGTCATAGGATAAACACATTCCTAAAACTGCCTTTTAAAACAAACAAATAAATAGAGCAAAACACAAAATGATGGAAACATTATTTAGTAATATTATTCAACAACTTCCTCTAAAGCTGAGCTTTGCAAATCTTCCTGAATGCAGGCCAAGAGCATGCTGTGGCAGACTTCCCTGGTAGACTATTCCATAACCGTAGGGCAATGGCAGAGAATTGAGACTGTCATTACCTCCCACAATGATGGCAAATAAAGCAAAGGACCTGATGAATAACCTAATTGGACAGCAAAAAAACCTTATGGGATGGAAATGATGATCTCAAATGTAATGTCCTTATAAATTCTGCAGAGTGCTTAAAACAGCAACCTAAATTGAGAAGTTATTTAGATGCTATGCTTGTTCATTTTATCAAACACAATCTAGCATATAAAAATCCAGTCTCTCCTTCTGCCTAGTTTCAGCATCATACACTTTTTAACCTCAGAGACCGTCTAAGGATCTGACCTATGAATAATCATATATTTTTTTAAATACCTAGATGATACTTAATGAAGGATTTTAAAACTTTTGAGTTAGAAGTGAACTCTAATAAAGAAACCTGGTGTTCTCTTTTTAAAAAAAAAAGTAATTTAAGTAATTCAGGTGAGTACTATGGAAATCTATAATTTATTTATAGAAGCATTTATAGGTACCCCATTTTCCCGAAAATAAGCCCTCCCCAAAAGACAGCAGCAGCCATGATGTGACCACACTCACCATATCCTGCACCTCAAAAATAATAAGACCTCCCTGAAAATAAGGCCAAGCGCTTATTTTGGGGGTCAAAAGAAAATAAGACCCTGTCTTTATTTTCAGGGAAACACGGGTACTGATATTAGGTTTGTTAACTCCCAAGAGCTCATACGCCTAATGTGTATTTTTAAGATAAAATCAGGGGAATTTTAATTGCCAAACCCATTTTTGCACGCCCCATAATCCTCTCTGAATGTATCACTACATTTCAGTGATACAATTTCTGAAATTGCCTTATGCTTTATGTTATCCTGAAGTCCAATATTATGAATGGCAGTGCCATATATTTAAAATACCCATTTCAGAAAATGGGCAAAGGAAGGCCACGTCTTTGCAGGAAACAGTGCCAATTTTACTAACATTCAAGAGACTAGCATTTATTTAATTTATTACATGACCATACTTTCCAAAATGTTTCTAATAGGAAATACATTAATAAAATAGCAACAAAAGCATTTTAACTCAGAATTTTTTAAAGAATGAAAAATCCTCCTGGCATATTTTTTAAATTGCTTCCACTATGAATATGACAAAGTTTGCTTGTTTGAATTTAAGTAAAAGCTGGAGAATCCAGACAGTTTATTTGTTTGTATCCCACCTTTATAATTTGATTATAACTCAAGATAGTGAACATATCCAATGCATCTTATTCCTTCTTTTCCCCCATAGCAACCATCTTGTGAAGTGGGTTGGGTTGAGAGAGAGTAACTGGCCCAAAGTCACCAAGCTGGCTTTCATGGTTAAGGCGGTACTTGAACTCATGGTCTGCTTCTTTCTAGCCTGGTGCCTTAACCACTCAATCAAATTGGCTCTCTCTTACTACTACCCATAAGCATTTGCCCTGCAAAACACAGCTATGTTTTGAAATCCTGTATCTTAATGAATTAAATAGATTGCATAATACATGCAGTAGCTAAAAGCAGAGGATTGACAAGACAGCTTATTATACCAAGGTGAGGTGTAGATGCTTTCACTCACCTTTCCTTTTGACATAACTTTTGTATACTTGCAAAGTCCATTCCATGGACTTTATTCCAGGTCCATGGAACAAACAATCCATATACCTGACAAAAAAAAAAGAATTCTGTACAGATGGCACTTTTGCAATTTTGGTTTCAGAGCTAACTCTCAGAAAACTGAACAATGAGAGTAGAACTGAAAGCATGACATTTGATAAGAAATCTTTATGTAAGCATTGTTTACAATAAAAAATAAATTGCCCCTATTTTTTATTCTCTTATCCAATACAATACTCTTTAACATGTTTAAGAATATAATCCCTCAACTCAGTGTATATTTCTTACTTTAATATGTGTATCACAAACAGTACCTTCTGTAAGGCAAAGTCATTCCCATAATTACGGTATATTGAGCAGATTAATGAAAGAACACTCACCTTGAAAAGTTTTCCCTTTAATGTATTCATCATCGCTCATCACATCTGTCCCTGTAAATCCCATTTCCTATTCTATTCATGAGGTGCAGCAACCTGGAGCTTTAGTGATTACCGCCACACTTTTCCCATGGCCTTCTCACCTCTCATCTAACCCTTAAGTACCCCATTCCCATTGTTTATCATCTGTTCTCTTCTCCTGGAAACTGCTGTTAGAAGTTCACTTACCCCTAATCTTGCCTGCTGCCTTTGATATTCTTTCTAATCCAACAATCTGTCAACTGGGGCATCAACCCATGTCCAGGCCAGCTGCTCTCTCCCAGGCTTCATACAAAATGTTCAGAGGATTCTGATTCAGCAAGAAAAACTTGAAGCAAATAATTAATGTTGATTCGATCAGAGCTCATGACTTTAGTGTGCTATTAAGTAGACGACTGAAGAAAACTAACCTTTTAAAGTTTGTTTAAACTTGGCTGTTAATACATTAATGAAATTCTGGTCAATGTGTAAAGGGACACAATTAAAGAAAGTAAATGCATGAGGAAAGAAAGAGGAAGCCTTTTTAACTAAAATAATGCAAAGAAAACTATGTTCACATGCAAGTCTGCTTATACATAGAATGCTCTTTCTCATATGCCGTTTTAAAATGAAGTTTATTAGCAAGCTTCTCCAAGAAAGCATAAGGTGAGAATAATAAATATAAATAAGCAGCTAAGTTATTGGATTTTTGCTCTGTAATTTAGAGGTAACATTTATTGATCTTCTGTATCTTAACAGCACTATGACAAACAGATGGTCCCCAGATAATGGCCAATGCCTGTGTTCAAGGTAACCTGTATTTAGTGGGAAGGAAGGCTTCACATATTCAGGCCTGCTGTGAGGATTATCATAAGACATTTATTGGATAAAGTTCTTCAGATCCAGTCAAAACTAGATTCAGACAGGATACATTTATATGAATTTTGTCCTATATCCGCCAAATGGTTGACTCTATAGATCCCAAGGAAGTAGATAGGATCCTTGGCATTATTGACTTAGCTACCTGGTTTTTAGATCCATCCACCTCTTGGTTAGTTAGGACTTCCTGGAAGGTAAAGTGTGGTTTGGCCCATGAGGTGGTACCGGTAAGTGGATCTTTGAGTGAGGGAACGTTTTTGCCTATCTCAAAGAAGATATGATACACCTCCTCCCCAAGCAGCCATTTCTAGATCCAACATTGGCAACATCATTGATCATGGTTGTCAATTATCTTTGAAGGAGCTGGAATGCTATTGGTATAACCAGATGGTTCAACTGTTCTCATTCTTCATTTTTCAGGAACTTTATCATCAATGATGATAACCTTATGGCCAGACTACAGGGATTAGGATTGGAGACACAATGTTTCAGTGGTTCTCCTCTTTTCTCTGTGACTGGTTCCAGTCGGTTTGTGTATGAAGCCAAGGGCTCCTGACTTACATGATGCCTCAAGGCTCAACTGTCTCAGCCTTCCTGATCAACATTTACATGAAGCTGCTGGGTGAGGTAATCTGTTGATCAAGTATTATCAGTATGCTGATGATATCCTACTATATGAGAACCAATTTGGTGTCATGATTAGGCAATAGGCTAGAAACTAAGAGACTGTGAGTTCCAAGCATGCTTAGGCATGGAGCCAACTAGGCAACTTCAGCCCAGTCATCTTCTCTCAGACAGAAGACGACAATGGGAAATCACCTCCGAAAATCTTGCCAAAATTACAGGAACTAGTCCAGACAGTCATACAGAATTAAAACTGACTTGAAGGCACATACACACACACATACAGTCTTGTTTGCTACCTCAACTCCAGGTCAAGAAAGTGATGCTATCAAGGTCATTTCCCAGGTATATCTGGTCAGGAAAGAGTAAACATAAAATGAAAACTGAGTAGCTGTGTATTCCTGATTTTTCTGGCACCTTGTTTTTTTCCATCTTTATTGCTGAATAAGAGTCTTCTTTCTTATACAAAACTAAAGTTCAATTTGGAGGGCCTCGTCCTTCATTACTGATGTGTAATTAAACAGAATTCCAACTATTATGACTCTTATGATTCTCTGTATAAGAACTCAAGAGTTTCTGCTCTTTTTATATTCTTAATAGCATATATTTGTGCAAGAAACTACTGAAGTCTGCATTTATAATTACTCATCTAAGATATTTAGCAATACTCCTAGCTGTAACCATTTGGAATGCTGAATCATAATAAAAGTACACAAATGCCATTTCATTCTCAAGATTTGATTTCACTAATAAGCAAAGATGTTATGAAAATATATGAAGAAGTAGTAAATGTACCCAAAATATCTTACAGAATTACAGATATTGCAATATACAATAGTAAATCCAAACAATGATAAGGCAGAATTTATCCAGGTGAAATATTTCAGATTTTTAAAAAGTTATTATATGTTTCTAAAAGATAAATGATTCCAATTAGAGCCCTGCTAGATACTAGAATTATTTAGTTCCTTTCTCAAAGAATCTTCCAACTGGGATATTAATATACATTGTATTTATAATAGAATCAATAAGCTAATAAAAGTAATAAATATTTGATATTCTCAAAAAGCACAATACTGAATTATATATTTTTTAAAGATTCAAATATTAATTCAAAGTACCATTATCTATAAAGCAGCTTTAAACTAGGATGAACCATTTATCTATCCATCTACTCAAATATTTGTTTTCTTGTAATAATAGTTTGACAGATCGAACAGAACCTTTCCTAGCCTTGCTATTTAAAGAGAGGCTAAAAATTAATATTACAACTTAAAAGTTGAACATGTGGACATGGTTTGTACATTGCACTAATTCATGCTTGGTTTAATAGTAATATATTAAGTTAACTACAATCAGCTAATTTGACAAAGCATAGTTAACCAAAACCAAATAAATTTTAATATAAGGCTTGAACCATTTCACCGTTCATAAAGAAATGTTGGTTATATTTAAACTGACTTAGCATGATCTATTAATTAAATCAAATACTGGCTGTGTTATATATACATGGTTTGCTGAGTTAACTACAGTTGGTTGGGTTCAGAAAACACACTAAGCCATAACTCAGTATGTTCTATGAAATCAACTTTTTAAATAAACTATGATTCATAGCTTAATGTACTGTGTGATTCTAGTCCAGTGATGGCTAACTTTTTTCTTCTTGCGTGCCAAAAATGGCAGTGTGCGCATGGTAGCGCATGCACACGTGCTGGCACACAACCCCATGCACACTGCACTGCGCATGCACCCCCCCATTGGACTGTTTTTTTGCCCTCCAGAGGGTTCAGGGGTGAAAAACGGCCCAACAGAACTTCCGTTTTGCCCGTTGAGCTGTTTTCACCCTCTGGAGGCTTCAGGGAAGCCACCTGAAGGCGAAAAATGACCCTACGGGAAAACCAGTTCGGGAACGGACTTCTGGTTTGTTTGTTGGTCTGTTTTTTACCCTCCGGAGGCTTCAAGGAAGCATCCTAAAGCCTCCGGAGGGTGAAAAACATCTGAAAATTAAGACCAAAAATTAGCTGGCAGCGCCTCATGTGCCCTCAGAAATGGCTCTGCGTGCCACCTGTGGCACACGTGCCATAGGTTCACCATCACTGTTCTAGTCAATTGCATATTTTACTACCCTATCATTAAAAGAGATTAAAGTCTCATGCTAAAATCGCTACTGGAGTACTCACTGAAAGTAATGTACCTTTGGACATCACCATTCCCTGAGAACCTTGTCCCCATCTGACTTATTATTTGATAAAGCAGAGATAATCTTTCATTCATTCAATAGGTTTAGATAGCTGTCAACACAGGTCTTAAAATGGTAGCCATTTTGCAACTTTGCTCTTTATAACTATACCAAGTTGTTTTATATGTACCATATTACTAACCTAGCAGGAATATTCAGGACAGTATGAAAAGGGGGAATAGATGAGTTTTAACCATTTTAGTATGACCTTGAAATTAATCTTCACTAATGCAGATAATTCCTGTCAGAATTCTGTTTTCCCAATCAGCATTATATTTTTGGGAACTGAAGGAAGTTAGCACCCACCCCCCTCCTAGAGGAATGAAATTCTTTAGGAAATATCAAAAAGGCAGAATATTATATTTCCTTGGATGGGAAATGGAGAAACAGGCAGGAAGCAGACACACTCTTAATAGCCCCCACCTTCCTCAATAGCAGATGTCCTGCACTTTAAGAGATAAAGAGATGGTTAGGTCTATTCATAGGCAAATGCCCTCACCCAAGATTCAACAAAGGTAGGATTAGCAACAGAACTCATGGCACCTAGGGAGATTACATCAAG